>CM069549.1:47352500-47357500 GCA_035773235.1 Eospalax fontanierii | reverse complement strand
CTCTAACCCTAACCTAACCAAAACCCAAACCCTAAACCTAACCCTAAACCTAACCTTAACGCAAACCCTAACCGTAACCCTAACCCTAACCCAAACCCTAACCCTAACCCTAACCCTAACCCAAACCATAACCCTAAACCTAACTTTAACCCTAATGCTAACCCTAACCCTAACTCAATCTCAAACCCTAACCCTAACACTAACCCTAACCCAAACCCTAAACCAAACCTTAACCCTAACCCTAACTCAAACCCTAACCATAAACCAAACCCTAACCCTATCCCTAACACTAAAACTAAACCTAACCGAAACCCAAACCCTAAACCTAACCCTAACCCAAACCCTAACCCTAACCCTAACGCTAACCCAAACCCTAACCCTAACCCTAACCCTAACCCTAACCCTAACCCAAACACACACCCTAACCCTATTCCTAATCCAAACCGACACCGTAACCCTAAACCTAACCCAAACCCTAACCCTAAACCTAATCCTAAACCTAACACATAACCCCTAACCACAACATTAACCCAAACCCTAACCCTAACCCAAAACCAAACCCTAAACCTAACCCTATCCCTAGCCCTAACCCTAACCCTAATGCTAAACCTAACCCTACCCCTAAACCTAACCCTATTCCTAACACTAAACCTAACCCTAAACTTAATCCAAACCATAACCCTAACCCTAAACCTAACACTAACCCAAACCTTAACCCTAATCCTAACCCTAACCCTAACTCAAACCCTAACCATAACCCTAAATCTAACCAGAACCCAAACCCTAACCCTAGCTCTAAACCAAACCCCAAACCTAAACCTAATAAAAACCCTAACCTTAAACCAAACCCTAACCCTAACCCTAACCCCAACCCTAAAACTAACCCTAACCCTAACCCTAACCCAAACCCTAAACCGAACACTAACCCTAACCCTAACCCTAACCCTAACCCTAACCCAAACCCTAACCCTAACGCTAACACAAACCCTAACCCTAAACCTAAACCTCACCCTAATCCTAACCCTAACCCTATCCTAAAAACTAACCCTAACCCTAACCCAAACCCTAACCCTAAACCTAACACATAACAACTAACCACAAACATTAACCCAAACCCTAACCCTAACCCAAAACCAAACCCTAACCCTAACCATATCCCTAGCCCAAACCCTAACCCTAATGCTAAACCTAACCCTACTCCTAAACCTAACCCTATTCCTAACACTAAACCTAACCCTAACCTTAACCCATACCCTAACCCTAACCCAAACCTTAACCCTAAACCTAACCCTAACCCTAACTCAAACCCTAACCATAACCCTAAATCTAAGCGGAACCCAAACCCTAACCCTAGCTCTAACCCTAACACAAAACCTAAACCTAACCCAAACCCTAAGCTTAAACCAAACCCTAACCCTAACCATAACCCTAACCCTAATCCTATCGCTAACCCTAACCCTAAGCCAAACGCTAAACCTAACACTAACCCTAACCCTAACCCTAACCCTAACCCTAACCCAAACCCTAACCCTAACCCAAAACCTAACCCTAGCCCTAAACCTAACCCTGTTCCTAACCCTAACACTAACCCTAACATTAACTCAAACCCTAACCCTAACCCTAACCCTAACCCTAACACAAACTCTAAACCTAAACCTAACCCTAACACAAACCCTAACCTTAACACTAACCCTAACACTAACACTAACCCAAAGCCTAACCCTAACCCTAACCCAAACCAAAACAATAACCCTAACTCTAATCCTAACCCTAACCCTAGCCCTAATCCTAACCCTAATCCAAACCCTATCCCAAACCCAACCCCTAACCCTAACACTAACCCAAACCCTAACCCTAACCCTAAATCAAACTCAAACCTAACCCTAACCCTAACCCTAAACCTAAACCTCACCCTAATCCTAACACCAACCCTATCCTAAAAACTAACCCTAACCCTAACCCAAACCCTAACCCTAAACCTAACACATAACAACTAACCACAAACATTAACCCAAACCCTAACCCTAACCCAAAACCAAACCCTAACCCTAACCCTATCCCTAGCCCAAACCATAACTCTAAAGCTAAACTTAACCCTAACCCTAAACCTAACACTATTCCTAACCCTAAACCTAACCTTAACGCAAACCATAACCCTAACCCTAACCCTAACCCTAACAATAACCCTAACCCAAACCCTAACCCTAACCCTAATCCTAACTCTAACCCTAACCTAACCAAAACCCAAACCCTAAACCTAACCCTAAACCTAACCTTAACGCAAACCCTAACCGTAACCCTAACCCTAACCCAAACCCTAACCCTAACCCTAACCCTAACCCAAACCATAACCCTAAACCTAACTTTAACCCTAATGCTAACCCTAACCCTAACTCAATCTCAAACCCTAACCCTAACACTAACCCTAACCCAAACCCTAATCCAAACCTTAACCCTAACCCTAACTCAAACCCTAACCATAAACCAAACCCTAACCCTATCCCTAACACTAAAACTAAACCTAACCGAAACCCAAACCCTAAACCTAACCCTAACCCAAACCCTAACCCTAACCCTAACGCTAACCCAAACCCTAACCCTAACCCTAACCCTAACCCTAACCCTAACCCAAACACACACCCTAACCCTATTCCTAATCCAAACCGACACCGTAACCCTAAACCTAACCCAAACCCTAACCCTAAACCTAATCCTAAACCTAACACATAACCCCTAACCACAACATTAACCCAAACCCTAACCCTAACCCAAAACCAAACCCTAAACCTAACCCTATCCCTAGCCCTAACCCTAACCCTAATGCTAAACCTAACCCTACCCCTAAACCTAACCCTATTCCTAACACTAAACCTAACCCTAAACTTAATCCAAACCATAACCCTAACCCTAAACCTAACACTAACCCAAACCTTAACCCTAATCCTAACCCTAACCCTAACTCAAACCCTAACCATAACCCTAAATCTAACCAGAACCCAAACCCTAACCCTAGCTCTAAACCAAACCCCAAACCTAAACCTAATAAAAACCCTAACCTTAAACCAAACCCTAACCCTAACCCTAACCCCAACCCTAAAACTAACCCTAACCCTAACCCTAACCCAAACCCTAAACCGAACACTAACCCTTACCCTAACCCTAACCCTAACCCTAACCCAAACCCTAACCCTAACGCTAACACAAACCCTAACCCTAAACCTAAACCTCACCCTAATCCTAACCCTAACCCTATCCTAAAAACTAACCCTAACCCTAACCCAAACCCTAACCCTAAACCTAACACATAACAACTAACCACAAACATTAACCCAAACCCTAACCCTAACCCAAAACCAAACCCTAACCCTAACCATATCCCTAGCCCAAATCATAACCCTAATGCTAAACCTAACCCTACTCCTAAACCTAACCCTATTCCTAACACTAAACCTAACCCTAACCTTAACCCATACCCTAACCCTAACCCAAACCTTAACCCTAAACCTAACCCTAACCCTAACTCAAACCCTAACCATAACCCTAAATCTAAGCGGAACCCAAACCCTAACCCTAGCTCTAACCCTAACACAAAACCTAAACCTAACCCAAACCCTAAGCTTAAACCAAACCCTAACCCTAACCATAACCCTAACCCTAATCCTATCGCTAACCCTAACCCTAAGCCAAACGCTAAACCTAACACTAACCCTAACCCTAACCCTAACCCTAACCCTAACCCAAACCCTAACCCTAACCCAAAACCTAACCCTAGCCCTAAACCTAACCCTGTTCCTAACCCTAACACTAACCCTAACATTAACTCAAACCCTAACCCTAACCCTAACCCTAAACCTAACCCTAACCCTAAACCTAACCCTAACCCAAACCTTAACCCTAACACTAACCCTAACACTAACACTAACGCAAAGCCTAACCCTAACCCTAACCCAAACCAAAACAATAACCCTAACTCTAATCCTAACCCTAACCCTAACAGTAATCCTAACCCTAACCCTAGCCCTAATCCTAACCCTAATACAAAACCAAAACCTAACCCTAATCCTAAACCTAACCCTAGCCCTAATCCTAACCCTAATACAAACCCTATCCCAAACCCAACCACTAACCCTAACCCTAACCCAAACCCTAACCCTAAACTAACCCTAAATCAAACCCAAACCCTAACCCTAACCCTAACCCTAAACCTAAACCTCACCCTAATCGTAACCCTAACCCTATCCTAAAAACTAACCCTAACCCTAACCCAAACCCTAACCCTAAACCTCACACATAACAACTAACCACAAACATTAACCCTAACCCTAACCCTAACCCAAAACCAAACCCTAACCCTAACACTATCCCTAGCACAAACCCTAACCCTAAAGCTAAACCTAACCCTAAACCTAAACCTAACACTATTCCTAACCCTAAACCTAACCTTAACGCAAACCATAACCCTAACCTTAACCCTAACCCTAACTCTAAACCTCACCCAAAACCTAACCCTAACCCTAACCCTAACCCAAACCATAACCCTAACCCTAACCTTAACCCTAATGCTAACCCTAACCCTAACTCAATCTCAAACCCTAACCCTAACACTAACCCTAACCCAAACCCTAAACCAAACCCTAACCCTAACCCTAACTCAAACCCTAACCATAAACCAAACCCTAACCCTATCCCTAACACTAAAACTAAACCTAACCGAAACCCAAACCCTAAACCTAACCCGAAACCTAACCCTAACCCAAACCCTAACCCTAACCCTAACGCTAACCCAAACCCTAACCCTAACCCTAACCCTAACCCTAACCCTAACCCAAACCATAACCCTAACCCTAACCTTAACCCTAATGCTAACCGTAAACCTAACTCAAACTCAAACCCTAAACTTAACCCTAATCGTATCCCTAATACTAACCCTAACCCTAACCCAAACCCTAACCCTAACCCTAACCCTAATCCTAACCCTAACCCAAACCCTAACAATAACA
>CM069549.1:47342500-47345000 GCA_035773235.1 Eospalax fontanierii | reverse complement strand
CTAACCCTAACACTAACACTAACCCAAAGCCTAACCCTAACCCTAACCCAAACCAAAACAATAACCCTAACTCTAATCCTAACCCAAACCCAAACCCTAAACCAAACCCTAACCCTAACCCTAACTCAAACCCTAACCATAAACCTAACCCTAACACTAAAACTAAACCTAACCGAAACCCAAACCCTAACCCTAACCCTAACACTAACCCAAACCCTAACCCTAACCCTAACCCTAACCCTAACCCTAACCCTAACCCAAACCAGAACCCTAACCCTAACCTTAACCCTAATGCTAACCCTAAACCTAACTCAAACTCAAACCCTAAACTTAACCCTAATCGTATCCCTAATACTAACCCTAACCCTAACCCAAACCCAAACCCTAACCCTAACCCTAACCCAAACCCAAACCCTAATCCTAACACTAACCCTAAACCCTAACCCTAACCCTAACCCTAACCCTAATCCTAACCCAAACACAAACCCTAAACATAACCCTAATCGTATCCATAATACTAACCCAAACCCTTAACCCAAACCCTAACCCTAACAATAACCATAACCGTAACACTAACCCAAACCCTAACCATAACCCTAACCCGAAACAAAACCATAACCCTAACTCTAATCCTAACCCTAACGCTAATCCTAACCCTAAACCTAAACCTAACCCTAACACTAACCCAAACCCTAAACCTAACCCTAACCATAAATCTAACCCTAAGCCTAATTCTAACCCTAACCTTAACCCTAACCCAAACCCAAGCAATAACCCTAACTCTAACCTTAATCCCAACTCAAACCATAACAATAACCCTAACTCTAAACCGAACACAAATCCTAACCCTATCCCTAAACCTAACCCAAAACCTAAACCTAACCCTAACCCTAACACTAAATCAAACCCTAAACCTAACCCTAAACCCTAACCCTAATCATAACCCTAACACTAACCCTAACCCAAACCCTAAACCTAACACTAATACTAAACCCTAACCCTAACACTAACACTAACCCAAACCCAAACCCTAACCCTAACCCAAACTTAAACCCTAACCCTAAACCTAAACCTAACCCTAACCCAAACACAAACCCTAACCCTATTCCTAATCCAAACCGACACCGTAACCCTAAACCTAACCCAAACCCTAACCCTAAACTTAATCCTAAACCTAACACATAACCCCTAACCACAACATTAACCCAAACCCTAACCCTAACCCAAAACCAAACCCTAACCCTAACCCTATCCCTAGCCCTAACCCTAACCCTAATGCTAAACCTAACCCTACCCCTAAACCTAACCCTATTCCTAACACTAAACCTAACCCTAAACTTAATCCAAACCATAACCCTAACCCTAAACCTAACACTAACCCAAACCTTAACCCTAATCCTAACCCTAACCCTAACTCAAACCCTAACCATAACCCTAAATCTAACCAGAACCCAAACCCTAACCCTAGCTCTAAACCAAACCCCAAACCTAAACCTAATAAAAACCCTAACCTTAAACCAAACCCTAACCCTAACCCTAACCCCAACCCTAAAACTAACCCTAACCCTAACCCTAACCCTAAACCTAACACATAACATAACCCTAAACCAAAACCTAACCCTACCCCTAAACCTAACCCTGTTCCTAACCCTAACACTAACCCTAACATTAACTCAAACCCTAACCCTAACCCTAACCCTAACCCTAACACAAACTCTAACCCTAAACCTAACCCTAACACAAACCCTAACCCTAACACTAACCCTAACACTAACACTAACCCAAAGCCTAACCCTAACCCTAACCCAAACCAAAACAATAACCCTAACTCAAATCCTAACCCTAACCCTAGCCCTAATCCTAACCCTAATCCAAACCCTATCCCAAACCCAACCCCTAATCCTAACCCTAACCCAAACCCTAACCCTAACCCTAACCCTAAATCAAACTCAAACCTAACCCTAACCCTAACCCTAAACCTAAACCTCACCCTAATCCTAACCCCAACCCTATCCTAAAAACTAACCCTAACCCTAACCCAAACCCTAACCCTAAACCTAACACATAACAACTAACCACAAACATTAACCCAAACCCTAACCCTAACCCAAAACCAAACCCTAACCCTAACCCTATCCCTAGCCCAAACCATAACCCTAAAGCTAAACTTAACCCTAACCCTAAACCTAACACTATTCCTAACCCTAAACCTAACCTTAACGCAAACCATAACCCTAACCCTAACCCTAACCCTAACAATAACCCTAACCCAAACCCTAACCCTAACCCTAATCCTAACTCTAACCCTAACCTAAGCAAAACCCAAACCCTAAACCTAACCCTAAACCTAACCTTAACGCAAACCCTAACAGTAACCCTAACCCTAACCCAAACCCTAACCCTAACCCTAACCCTAACCCAAACCATGACCCTAAACCTAACTTTAACCCTAATGCTAACCCTAACCCTAACTCAATCTCAAACCCTAACCCTAACACTA
>CM069549.1:47332500-47337500 GCA_035773235.1 Eospalax fontanierii | reverse complement strand
ACCAAACCCTAACCCTAACCCTAACCCCAACCCTAAAACTAACCCTAACCCTAACCCTAACCCAAACCCTAAACCGAACACTAACCCTAACCCTAACCCTAACCCTAACCCAAACCCTAACCCTCACCCTAACACAAACCCTAACCCTAAACCTAAACCTCACCCTAATCCTAACCCTAACCCTATCCTAAAAACTAACCCTAACCCTAACCCAAACCCTAACCCTAAACCTAACACATAACAACTAACCACAAACATTAACCCAAACCCTAACCCTAACCCAAAACCAAACCCTAACCCTAACCATATCCCTAGCCCAAACCCTAACCCTAATGCTAAACCTAACCTTACCCCTAAACCTAACCCTATTCCTAAGACTAAACCTAACCCTAACCTTAACCCAAACCCTAACCCTAACCCAAACCTTAACCCTAAACCTAACCCTAACCCTAACTCAAACCCTAACCATAACCCTAAATCTAAGCGGAACCCAAACCCTAACCCTAGCTCTAACCCTAACCCAAAACCTAAACCTAACCCAAACCCTAACCTTAAACCAAACCCTAACCCTAACCATAACCCTAACCCTAATCCTATCGCTAACCCTAACCCTAAGCCAAACCCTAAACCTAACACTAACCCTAACCCTAACCCTAACCCTAACCCTAACCCAAACCCTAACCCTAACCCAAAACCTAACCCTACCCCTAAACCTAACCCTGTTCCTAACCCTAACACTAACCCTAACATTAACTCAAACCCTAACCCTAACCCTAACCCTAAACCTAACCCTAACCCAAACCTTAACCCTAACACTAACCCTAACACTAACACTAACCCAAAGCGTAACCCTAACCCTAACCCAAACCAAAACAATAACACTAACTCTAATCCTAACCCTAACCCTAACACTAATCCTAACCCTAACCCTAACCCTAATACAAAACCAAAACCTAACCCTAATCCTAACCCTAACCCTAGCCCTAATCCTAACCCTAATACAAACCCTATCCCAAACCCAACCACTAACCCTAACCCTAACCCAAACCCTAACCCTAACCCTAACCCTAAATCAAACCCAAACCCTAACCCTAACCCTAACCCTAAACCTAAACCTCACCCTAATCGTAACCCTAACCCTATCCTAAAAACTAACCCTAACCCTAAACCAAACCCTAACCCTAAACCTCACACATAACAACTAACCACAAACATTAACCCTAACCCTAACCCAAAACCATACCCTAACCCTAACCCTATCCCTAGCACAAACCCTAACCCTAAAGCTAAACCTAACCCTAACCCTAAACCTAACACTATTCCTAACCCTAAACCTAACCTTAACGCAAACAATAACCCTAACCCTAAACCTAACCCTAACTCTAAACCTCACCCAAACCCTAACCCTAACCCTAACCCTAACCCAAACCATAACCCTAACCCTAACCTTAACCCTAATGCTAACCCTAAACCTAACTCAATCTCAAACCCTAACCCTAACCCTAACCCTAACCCAAACCCTAAACCAAACCCTAACCCTAACCCTAACTCAAACACTAAACATAAACCAAAACCTAACCCTAACCCTAACACTAAAACTAAACCTAACCGAAACACAAACCCTAAACCTAAACCTAAACCTAACCCTAACTGAAACCCTAACCCTAACCCTAAACCTAACCCTAACCCAAACAGTAACCCTAACACTAACCCTAACACTAACACTAACCCAAAGCCTAACCCTAACCCAAAACCAAACCCTAACCCTAACCGTATCCCTAGCCCAAACCCTAAACCTAACCCTAAGCCAAACCTTAACCCTAAACCTAACCCTAACCCAAACCTTAACCCTAACACTAACCCTAACACTAACACTAACCCAAAGCCTAACCCTAACCCTAACCCAAACCAAAACAATAATCCTAACTCTAATCCTAACCCTAACCCTAACACTAATCCTAACCCTAACCCTAACCCTAATACAAAACCAAAACCTAACCCTAATCCTAACCCTAACCCTAGCCCTAATCCTAACCCTAATACAAACCCTATCCCAAACCCAACCACTAACCCTAACCCTAACCCAAACCCTAACCCTAACCCTAACCCTAAATCAAACCCAAACCCTAACCCTAAACCTAACCCTAAACCTAAACCTCACCCTAATCGTAACCCTAACCCTATCCTAAAAACTAACCCTAACCCTAACCCAAACCCTAACACTAAACCTCACACATAACAACTAACCACAAACATTAACCCTAACCCTAACCCAAAACCAAACCCTAACCCTAACCCTATCCCTAGCACAAACCCTAACCCTAAAGCTAAACCTAACCCTAACCCTAAACCTCACACTATTCCTAACCCTAAACCTAACCTTAACGCAAACCATAACCCTAACCCTAACCCTAACCCTAACTCTAAACCTCACCCAAACCCTAACCCTAACCCTAACCCTAACCCAAACCATAACCCTAACCCTAACCTTAACCCTAATGCTAACCCTAAACCTAACTCAATCTCAAACCCTAACCCTAACCCTAACCCTAACCCAAACCCTAAACCAAACCCTAACCCTAACCCTAACTCAAACACTAAACTTAAACCAAAACCTAACCCTAACCCTAACACTAAAACTAAACCTAACCGAAACACAAACCCTAAACCTAACCCTAAACCTAACCCTAACTGAAACCCTAACCCTAACCCTAAACCTAACCCTAACCCAAACAGTAACCCTAACACTAACCCTAACCCTAACCCTAACCCTAACCCTAACCCTAACCCTAACCCAAAACCAAACCCTAACCCTAACCCTATCCCTAGCCCTAACCCTAACCCTAATGCTAAACCTAACCCTACCCCTAAACCTAACCCTATTCCTAACACTAAACCTAACCCTAAACTTAATCCAAACCATAACCCTAACCCTAAACCTAACACTAACCCAAACCTTAACACTAATCCTAACCCTATCCCTAACTCAAACCCTAACCATAACCCTAAATCTAACCAGAACCCAAACCCTAACCCTAGCTCTAAACCAAACCCCAAACCTAAACCTAATAAAAACCCTAACCTTAAACCAAACCCTAACCCTAACCCTAACCCCAACCCTAAAACTAACCCTAACCCTAACCCTAACCCAAACCCTAAACCGAACACTAACCCTAACCCTAACCCTAACCCTAACCCAAACCCTAACCCTCACCCTAACACAAACCCTAACCCTAAACCTAAACCTCACCCTAATCCTAACCCTAACCCTATCCTAAAAACTAACCCTAACCCTAACCCAAACCCTAACCCTAAACCTAACACATAACAACTAACCACAAACATTAACCCAAACCCTAACCCTAACCCAAAACCAAACCCTAACCCTAACCATATCCCTAGCCCAAACCCTAACCCTAATGCTAAACCTAACCCTACCCCTAAACCTAACCCTATTCCTAACACTAAACCTAACCCTAACCTTAACCCAAACCCTAACCCTAACCCAAACCTTAACCCTAAACCTAACCCTAACCCTAACTCAAACCCTAACCATAACCCTAAATCTAAGCGGAACCCAAACCTAACCCTAGCTCTAACCCTAACCCAAAACCTAAACCTAACCCAAACCCTAACCTTAAACCAAACCCTAACCCTAACCATAACCCTAACCCTAATCCTATCGCTAACCCTAACCCTAAGCCAAACCCCAAACCTAACACTAACCCTAACCCTAACCCTAACCCTAACCCTAACCCAAACCCTAACCCTAACCCAAAACCTAACCCTACCCCTAAACCTAACCCTGTTCCTAACCCTAACACTAACCCTAACATTAACTCAAACCCTAACCCTAACCCTAACCCTAAACCTAACCCTAACCCTAAACCTAACCCTAACCCAAACCTTAACCCTAACACTAACCCTAACACTAACACTAACCCAAAGCCTAACCCTAACCCTAACCCAAACCAAAACAATAACCCTAACTCTAATCCTAACCCTAACCCTAACACTAATCCTAACCCTAACCCTAACCCTAATACAAAACCAAAACCTAACCCTAATCCTAACCCTAACCCTAGCCCTAATCCTAACCCTAATACAAACCCTATCCCAAACCCAACCACTAACCCTAACCCTAACCCAAACCCTAACCCTAACCCTAACCCTAAATCAAACCCAAACCCTAACCCTAAACCTAACCCTAAACCTAAACCTCACCCTAATCGTAACCCTAACCCTATCCTAAAAACTAACCCTAACCCTAACCCAAACCCTAACACTAAACCTCACACATAACAACTAACCACAAACATTAACCCTAACCCTAACCCAAAACCAAACCCTAACCCTAACCCTATCCCTAGCACAAACCCTAACCCTAAAGCTAAACCTAACCCTAACCCTAAACCTAACACTATTCCTAACCCTAAACCTAACCTTAACGCAAACCATAACCCTAACCCTAACTCTAAACCTCACCCAAACCCTAACCCTAACCCTAACCCTAACCCAAACCATAACCCTAACCCTAACCTTAACCCTAATGCTAACCCTAAACCTAACTCAATCTCAAACCCTAACCCTAACCCTAACCCTAACCCAAACCCTAAACCAAACCCTAACCCTAACCCTAACTCAAACACTAAACTTAAACCAAAACCTAACCCTAACCCTAACACTAAAACTAAACCTAACCGAAACACAAACCCTAAACCTAACCCTAAACCTAACCCTAACTGAAACCGTAACCCTAACCCTAAACCTAACCCTAACCCAAACAGTAACCCTAACACTAACCCTAACCCTAACCCTAACCCTAACCCTAACCCTAACCCTAACCCAAAACCAAACCCTAACCCTAACCCTATCCCTAGCCCTAACCCTAACCCTAATGCTAAACCTAACCCTACCCCTAAACCTAACCCTATTCCTAACACTAAACCTAACCCTAAACTTAATCCAAACCATAACCCTAACCCTAAACCTAACACTAA
>CM069549.1:47305000-47327500 GCA_035773235.1 Eospalax fontanierii | reverse complement strand
CCCTAACCCTAACCCAAACCCTAACCCTAAACCTAACACATAAAAACTAACCACAAACATTAACCCAAACCCTAATCCTAACCCAAAATCAAAACCCTAACCCTAACCCTATCCCTAGCACAAACCCTAAAGCTAAACCTAACCCTAACCCTATACCTAACACTATTCCTAACCGTAAACCTACCGTAACGCAAACCATAACCCTAACCCTGACCCTGACCCTAACAATAACCCTAACCCAAACCCTAACCCTAACCCTAATCCTAACTCTAAATCTAACCTAACCAAAACCCAAACCCTAAACCTAACCCTAAACCTAACCTTAACGCAAACCCTATCCATAACCCTAACCCTAACCCTAATCCAAACCCTAACCGTAACCCTAACCCTAACCCAAACCCTAACCCTAACCCTAACCCTAACCCAAACCATAACCCTAAACCTAACTTTAACCCTAATGCTAAACCTAACCCTAACTCAATCTCAAACCCTAACCCTAACACTAACCCTAACCCAAACACTAAACCAAACCCTAACCCTAACCCTAACTCAAACCCTAACCATAAACCAAACCCTAACCCTATCCCTAACACTAAAACTAAACCTAACCGAAACCAAAACCCTAAACCTAACCCTAAAACTAACCCTAACCCAAACCCTAACCCTAACCCTAACGCTAACCCAAACCCTAACCCTAACCCTAACCCTAACCCAAACCATAACCCTAACCCTAACCTTAACCCTAATGCTAACAGTAAACCTAACTCAAACTCAAATCCTAAACTTAACCCTAATTATATCCCTAATACTAACCCTAATCCTAACCCAAACCCTAACCCTAACCCTAACCCTAATCCTAACCCTAACCCAAACCCTAACAATAACACTAACCCTAACCCAAACCCAAACCCTAACCCTAACCCTAATCCTAACCCAAACTTAAACCCTAACCCTAAACCTAAACCTAACCCTAACCCAAACCCAAACCCTAACCCTGTCCCTCACCCAAACCGACACCGTAACCCTAACCCTAACCCAAACCCTAACCCTAACCCTAACCCTAAACCTAACACATAACATAACCCTAACCCAAAACCTAACCCTACCCCTAAACCTAAACCTGTTCCTAACCCTAACACTAACCCTAACATTAACTCAAACCCTAACCCTAACCCTAACCCTAACCCTAACCCTAACACTAACTCTAACCCTAAACCTAACCCTAACACAAACCCTAACCCTAACACTAACCCTAACACTAACACTAACCCAAAGCCTAACCCTAACCCTAACCCAAACCAAAACAATAACCCTAACTCTAATCCTAACCCTAACCCTAGCCCTAATCCTAACCCTAATCAAAACCCTATACCAAACCCAACCCCTAACCCAAACCCTAACCCAAACCCTAACCCTAACCCTAACCCAAAATCAAACTCAAACCTAACCCTAACCCTAAACCTAAACCTCACCCTAATCCTAACCCCAACCCTATCCTAAAAACTAACCCTGACCCTAACCCAAACCCTAACCCTAAACCTAACACATAACAACTAACCACAAACATTAACTCAAACCCTAAACCTAACCCAAAACCAAACCCTAACCCTAACCGTATCCCTAGCCCAAACCCTAACCCTAATGCTAAACCTAACCCTACCCCTAAAACTAACCCTATTCCTAACACTAAACCTAACCCTAACTTTAACCCAAACCCTAACCCTAACCCAAACCTTAACCCTAAACCTAAACCCTAACCCTAACTCAAACCCTAACCATAACCCTAAATCTAACCCGAACCCAAACCCTAACCCTAGCTCTAAACCTAACCCAAAACCTAAACTAACCCAAACCCTAACCTTAAACCAAACCCTAACCCTAACCCTAACCCTAATCCTATCCCTAACCCTAACCCTAAGCCAAACCCTAAACCTAACACTAACCCTAACCCTAACCCTAACCCTAACCCTAACCCAAACCCTAACCCTAACCCAAAACCTAACCCTAACTCTAAACCTAACCCTGTTCCTAACCCTAACACAAACCCTAACATTAACTCAAACCCTAACCCTAACCCTAACCCTAACCCTAACCCTAACCATAACCCTAAACCTAACCCTAACCCAAACCTTAACCCTAACACTAACCCTAACACTAACACTAACCCAAAGCCTAACCCTAACCCTAACCCAAACCAAAACAATAACCCTAACTCTAATCCTAACCCGAACCCTAACACTAATCCTAACCCTAACCATTACCCTAATCCAAAATCAAAACCTAACCCTAATCCTAACCCTAACCCTAGCCCTAATCCTAACCCTAATCCAAACCCTATCCCAAACCCAACCTCTAACCCTAACCCTAACCCAAACCCTAACCCTAACCCTAAACCTAAATCAAACCCAAACCCTAACCCTAACCCTAAACCTAAACCTCACCCTAATCGTAACCCTAACCCTATCCTAAAAACTAACCCTAACCCTAAAGCAAACCCTAACCCTAAACCTAACATATAACAACTAACCAAAAACATTAACCCTAACCCAAAACCAAACCCTAACGCTAACCCTATCCCTAGCCCAAACCTTAACCCTAAAGCTAAACCTAACCCTAACCCTAAACCTAACACTATTCCTAACCCTAAACCTAACCTTAACGCAAACCATAACCCTAACCCTAACCCTAACCCTAACCCTAACTCTAACCCTAACCCAAACCATAACCCTAACCCTAACCTTAACCCTAATGCTAACCCTAAACCTAACTCAATCTCAAACCCTAACCCTAACCCTAACCCTAACCCAAACCCTAAACCAAACCCTAACCCTAACCCTAACTCAAACACTAAACATAAACCAAACCCTAACCCTAACCCTAACACTAAAACTAAACCTAACCGAAACCCTAACCTTAAACCAAACCCTAACCCTAACCCTAACCCAAACCATAACCCTAACCCTAACCTTAACCCTAATGCTAACCCTAAACCTAACTCAATCTCAAACCCTAACCCTAACCCTAACTCTAATCAAACCATAACACTAACACTAAACTTAACCATAATGCTAACGCTAAACCTAACTAAAACTCAAACCTTAACCCTAACCCTAACCCTAACCCAAAACTTTACCCTAACCCTAACCCTAACCCTAACTCAAACCCTAACCCTAACCCTAATTCTAAACCGAACCCAAAACATAACCCTAACCCTAAACCTAACCCAAAACCTAAACCTAACCCTAACCCTAACCCTAACCCTAAAAAATATCTAACCCGAACGCTAACCCTAAACCTAATCCTAACCCTAACCCTAACCCCAACCCAATCCCTGAACCTAACCCTTACCCTAAACCCTAACAATAACCCTAACCCTAACCCTAAACCTAACCGTCACCCAAACCCTAAAGTTAACCCTAAACGTAACCCTTATATTAACACTAACCCTAACCCAAACCCTAAACCTAACACTAACCCTAACCCTAACACTAACCCAAACCGTAACCCTAACTCTAACCCAAACCAAAACCCTAACCCTAACTCTAATCCTAACCCTAACCCTAACACTAAACCTAAGACTAACTCTAACCGTAACCCTAACCCTAACCCAAACCCTAACCCTAACCCTAATCCTAATCGTAACTCTAAAGCTAACCCTAACCCAAAACCTAACCCTAACCCAAACCCTAACCCTGACACTAACCCTAACCCTAAAACTAAACCTAAACGAAACCCAAACCCTAAGCCTAACCGTAAACCTAACCCTAACATAAACCCTAAACCTAAACCTAACCCTAACTCTAACCCAAACCCTAACCCTAACACTAACCTTAACCCAAAATCTAACCCTAACCCTAACCCTAACCCAAACCATAACCCTAATCCTAACCTTAACCCTAATGCTAAGACTAAACCGAACTCAAACTCAAACCCTCACCATAACTCTAATCCAAACCCTGACCCGAACGCTAACCCTAACCCTAACTCAAACCCTAACCATAACCCTAACACCAACCCGAACCCAAACCCTAACCTTAACCCTAAACCTAACCCAAAACCTAAATCTAACGCTAACCCTAACCCTAACCCAAACCCTAACCCTAACACTAACCCTAACCATAACACTAACCCAAAGCCTAACCCTAACCCTAACCCAAATCAAATCCCTAACCCTAACTCTAATCCTAACCCTAACCCTAACCCTAATCCTTACCCTAACCCTAACCCTAACCCAAACCCAACCCCTAACCCTAACCCTAACCCTAACCCTAACCCAGACACTAAATGTAACATTAAAACTAACCCAAACCCTAACCCTAACCCTGACCCTAACCCTAACCCAAACCATAATGCTAACCCTAACCTTAACCCAAATGCTAACCCAAAACCTAACTCAAACTCAAAACCTAAACCTAACCCTGACCCTAACCCAAACCCTCACCCTAACCCTAACCCTAACTCAAACCCTAACCATAACCCTAACACCAACCCGAACTCAAACCCTAACCTTAACCCTAAACCAAACCTTAAACCTAACCCTAAACCTAACCCTAATCCTAACCCTAACCCTAACCCTAATCCTAACCCAAACACTAAACCTAACACTAATCCTAAACCCTAACCCTAACCCTAACCCAAACCCTAAACTTAACCCTAATCATCACCCTAACTCTATCCCTATCCCTAACCCAAACCCTAAACTTAACACTAAACCTAACCCTAACACTAACCCAAATCAAAACCTAAACCTAAACCTAACACAAACCCTAACCCTCACCCTAACCCTAACCCTAACCCTAACCCTAACCCTAACACAAACCCTAACCACAATCATTAACCCAAACAATAAACCTAAACTTAACGCAAGCCCGAACCCTAACCCTGACCCTAAACCTAACCCAAACCCTAAACCTAACGCTAACCTTAACCCTAACACTAACATTATTCCTAACCCTAACCCTAACCCTAACCCTAACCCTAACCCTAACCCTAACCTTAACCTTAACCCAAACCCTAACCCTAACCCTAACCCTAAACCAAACCCTAACCCTAACCCTAACTCAAACCCTAACCATAAACCAAACCCTAACCCTATCCCTAACACTAAAACTAAACCTAACCGAAACCCAAACCCTAAACCTAACCCTAAACCTAACCCTAACTGAAACCCTAAACCTAAACCTAAACCTAACCCTAACCCAAACCCTAACCCTAACCCTAACGCTAACCCAAACCCTAACCCTAACCCTAACCCTAACCCTAACCCTAACCCAAACCAAAACCCTAACCCTAACCTTAACCCTAATGCTAACCGTAAACCTAACTCAAACTCAAACCCTAAACTTAACCCTAATCGTATCCCTAATACTAACCCTAACCCTAACCCAAACCCTAACCCTAACCCTAACCCTAATCCTAACCCTAACCCAAACCCTAACAATAACACTAACCCTAACCCAAACCCAAACAATAACCCTAACCCTAACCCTAACCCAAACTTAAAACCTATCCCTAAACCTAAACCTAACCTTAACCCAAACCCAAACCCTAACCCTGTCCCTAACCCAAACCGGCACCGTAACCCTACCCCTAACCCAAACCCTAACCCTAACCCTAACCCTAACCCTAACACATAACAACTAACCACAACATTAAACCAAACCCTCACCCTAACCCAAACCAAACCCTAACCCTAACTGTATCCCTAGCCCAAACCCTAACCCTAATGCTAAACCTAACCCTACCCCTAAACCTAACCCTATTCCTAACACTAAACCTAACCCTAACCTTATCCCAAACCCTAACCCTAACCCAAACCTTAACCCTAAACCTAACCCTAACCCTAACTCAAACCCTAACCATAAGCCAAATCTAACCCGAACCCAAACCCTAACCCTAGCTCAAAACCTAACCCAAAACCTAAACCTAACCCAAACCCTAAACTTAAACCAAATCCTAACCGTAACCCTAACCCTAAACCTAATCCTATCCCTAACCCTAACCCTAAGCCAAACCCTAAACCTAACACTAACCCTAACCCTAACCCAAAAACTAACCCTAACCCTAACCCAAACCCTAACCCTAACCCTAACCCTAAACCTAACCCAAACCCTAACCCAAACCCTAACCCTAACCCCAACCCAAAACCTAAACCTAAAAATAAACCAAACCCAAACCCTAAACCAAAACCTAACCCTAATCCTCAACCTAACCCTAACCGAAACCCTAAACCAAACCCTAACGCTAAACCTAACCCTAACCCTATTCCTCACCCTAACCCTAACACTAAACTTAACCCAAACAATAAACGTAACACTAACCCTAAACCTAACCCTAACCCTAACCCTCACGCTAACCCTAACCCTAACCCGAACCCAAATCCTAACCCTAACCCTAAACCTAACCCAAAACCTAAACCTAACCCTAACCCTAACCCTAAACCAAACCCTAACCCTTACCCTAACACTAACCCCAAACCTAACCGAAACCCAAACCGTAACCTGACCCTAACCCTATTCCTAACCCCAACCCTAACCCAACCTTAACTTAAACAATAACACTAACCCTAACCCTAAACCCTAACCCTAACCCTAACCCTAACCCTATCCCTAATCCTAACACAACCCTAACCCTAAACCCTAACCCTAACCCTAACCCTAAGGCTAACCCGAATCCAAACCCTAACCGTAACCAAAAACCTAACCCAAAACCTAAACCTAACCCTAACCCTAACCCTAAACCAAACAGTAACCCTAACCCTAACCCTATCTCTAATCCTATCCCAACCCAAACCCTAACCCTAATCAAACCATAACACTAACCCTAACCTTAACCCTAATGATAACCCTAAATCTAACTCAAACTCAAACCCTAACCCTACCCTAACCCTAAACCAAACCTTAACCCTAAACCTAACCCTAACCCTAACTCAAACCCTAACCCTAATCCTAATTCTAACCTGAACCCAAAACATAACTCTAACCCTAAACCTAACCCAAAACCTAAACCAAACCCTAACCTAACCCAAAAGCTAAACCTAACCCTAACCCTAACCCAAAAGGTAAACCTAACCATAACCCTAAACCTAACCCAAACCCTAACCGTAACCCTAAACCTAACCCTAACCCTTACCCAAACCATAACCCTAAAATTAACCTAACCCAAAACCTAAACCTCACCCTAGCCCGCATCCTAACACTAACAGTACCCCTTCCCCTAACCCTAACCCTAACCCAAAAAGTAAACTTAACCCTACCCCTAACCCTAACCCATACCCTAACCCTAACCCTAATCCTAATCCTAAACCTAACGCTAACCCTAACCCAATCCCTAACCCTAACCCAAAAACTAACCCTAACAGTAACCCTAACCCTAACACTAACCCTAACCCAAACACTAACCCTAACCCTAAACCTAACCCCTAACTCCTAAACACAAACATTAACCCAAACCTTAACCCTAACCCTAACCCAAGCCCAAACCCTAACCCTAAACCTAACCCTAATCATAACCCTAACCCTAACCAAACCCTAACCATAACCCTATTCCGAACCCTAACCCTAAAGCTAACCCTAACCTTAACACAAACCAAAACCCTAACCCTAACCCTAAACCTAACACTAACCCTAACCCTTACCCTAAACCTAACCCAAACACAAACACTAAACTTAACCCTAATCATCACCCTAACTCTAACCCTAACCCTAACCCAAACCCTAAACTTAACCCTAACCCTAACCCTAACCCTAACCGAAACCCAAACACAACCCTAACCCTAACCCTAACCCAAACCCTAACCTTAACCCTAACCCTAATTCTAACGGAACCCAAACCATAAACCTAACCTTAAACCTAACCCAACACCTAACTCTAAACCTAACCCAAAACCTAAACCTGACCATAACCCTAACCCTAACCCAAACTCTAACCCTAACCCTAACCCTAACCCTAACCCTAACTCTAACCCTAACCCAATCCAAAACCTTAACCCTATCTGTAATCCTAACCCTTACACTAAGCCTAAACCTAACCCTAAACCTAACCCTAACCCTAATCCGAACCCAAACCCTAACACAAACACTAAACCTAATTCTAACCCTAACCCTAACCCAAAAACTAACCCTAATCCTAACCCAAACCCTAACCCTAACCCTAACCCTAAACCTAACCCAAAACCTTACCCTAAACCTAACCCTCACCCTATCCCAAAACCTGAACATAACCCAAACCCAAAACCTAACCCTAACCCTAACCCTAACCCTAACCCAAAACCTAAACCTAACCCTAACCCAAACCCTAAACCAAACCCTAACCCTAAAACTAACCCTAAACCTATTCCTAACCCTAACCCTAACCCTAACCTTAACCCAAACAATAACCCTAACACTAACCCTAAACCCTAAACCTAACCCTAATCCTAAACCTAATCCTAACCCAAACCCTAACCATAACCCAAACACTAAACCTAACACTAAACCTAAACCCTAACCCTAACCCTAACCCTAATTTTAACCCTAATATTAACCCTAAACCTAAACCAAATTCTAACCCTAACACTAACCATATCCCTAACACTAACCCAAACCCTAACCCTAACCCTAACGCTAACCCAAACCAAAACCCTAACCTTAACTCTAATCCTAAACCTAACCCTAACCCTAATCCTAACACTAATCCTAACCCAAACCCTAAACCTAACCCTAATCCTAACCCTAACCCAAACCCAACCCCTAACCCTAACCCTAACCCTAACTCAAACCCTAAACCTAACCCTAAGCCTAACACAAACCCTAACCCTAAACCTAACCCTAACCTAATCCTAAACCTAACCCTAACCCAAAAACTAACCCTAACCCTAATCCAAACCCTAACCCTAACCCTAAACTTAACCCAAACAATAAACCTAACACTAACCCTAAACCCTAACCCTAACCCTAACCCTAACCCTAACCGTAACCCGAACCCGAACCCAAATCCTAACCCTAACCCTAAATCTAACCCAAAACCTAAACCTAACCCTAACCCTAACCCTAAACCAAACCCTAACCCTAACCCTAACACTAACCCTAAACCTAACCGAAACCCAAACCATAACCTGACCCTAACCCTATTCCTAACCCTAACCCTAACCCTAACCTTAACTTAAACAATAACCCTAACCCTATCCCTAAACCCTACCCCTAACCCTAACCCTAAGGCTAACCCGAAACCAAACCCTAACCGTAACCGTAAACCTAACCCAAAACCTAAACCTAACCCTAACCCTAACCCTAAACCAAACCCTAACCCTAACCGTAACCCTATCCCTAATCCTAACCCTAAACGTAATCCTAACCCAAACCCTTACCCTAA
Source organism: Eospalax fontanierii (assembly GCA_035773235.1). NCBI lineage: Eukaryota > Metazoa > Chordata > Mammalia > Rodentia > Spalacidae > Eospalax > Eospalax fontanierii. Next base: position 47,318,149 of record CM069549.1, on the reverse strand, counting down.
ACCTAACCTTAACCCAAACCCTAACGCTAAACCTAAACCTAACCCTAACCCTAATCCTAACCCTAACACTAACCCTAACCCAAACCCTAAACCTAACCCTAATCTTAACCCTAACCCTAACCCTAATCCTATCCCTAATCCTAACCTTAACCCAAACCAAACCCCTCACCCTAACCCTAACCCTAACTCAAACAATAAACCTAACCCTAAGCCTAACACAAACCCTAACAATAAACCTAACCCTAACCTAATCCTAACCCTAACCCTAACCCAAAAACTAACCCGAACCCTAACCCAAACACTAACCCTAACCCTAACCGGAAACCTAACCCAAACCCTAACAAAACCCTAACCCTAACCCTAACCCAAAACTTAAACCTAACCCTAACCCAAACCTTAAACCAAAACCTAACCCTAATCCTAAACCTAACCCTAACCGAAACCCTAAACCAATCCCTAACCCTAAAGCTAACCCTAAACCTATTCCTCACCCTAACCCTAACCCTAACCTTAACCCAAACAATAAACCTAACACTAACCCTAAACCCTAACCCTAACCCTAACCCTCACGCTAACCCTAACCCTAACCCGAACCCAAATCCTAACCCTAACCCTAAACCTAACCCAAAACCTAAACCTAACTCTAACCCTAACCCTAAACCAAACCCTAACCCTAACCCTAACACTAACCCTAAACCTAACCGAAACCCAAACCGTAACCTGACCCTAACCCTATTCCTAACCCTAACCCTAAACCAAACCTTAACTTAAACAATAACCCTAACCCTAACCCTAACCCAAACCTTAACCCTAACCTTAACCCAAGCCCAAACCCTAACCCTAATCCTAACCCTAATCATAACCCTAACCCTAACCTAACCCTAACCCTAACCCTATTCCTAACCTTAACCCAAACCCTAACCCTACCTTAACATAAACCCTAACCCTTACCCTAACCCTAAACCTAAAACCTAACCCTAACCCTAACCCTAAACCTAACCCAAACACAAACACTAAACTTAACCGTAATCATCACCCTAACTCTAACCCTAACCCTAACCCAAACCCTAAACTTAACACTAACCCTAACCCTAACACTAACCCAAATCAAAACCTAAACCTAACCCTAACCCAAACCCAAACACAACACTAACCCTAACCCTAACCCAAACCCTAACCTTAACCCTAACCCTAATTCTAACGGAACCCAAACCATAAACCTAACCTTAAACCTAACCCAACACCTAAACCTAACCCTAACCCTAACCCTAACCCAAACCCTAACCCTAACCCTAACCCTAAACCTAACCCTAACCCTAACCCAAACCCAAACCATAACCCTAACTGTAATCCTAACACTAACCTTAACCCTAAACCTAACCCTAACCCTAACCCTAACCTGAACCCTAACCCTAATTCTAACCGAAAAGAAACCGTAGCACTAACTCTAAAGCAAACCCAAAACCTAAACCTAACCATAACCCTAACCCTAACCCAAACTCTAACCCTAACCCTAACCCTAACCCAACCCAAAACCCTAACCCTATCTGTAATCCTAACACTTACCCTAACCCTAAACCTAACCCAAAACCTAAACCTAACCCTAACCCGAACCCTAACACTAACAATAACCCTTACCCTAACCGTAACCCTAACCCAAAAAGTAAACTTAACCCTAACCCTAACCCTAACCCATACCCTAACCCTAACCCTAATCCTAATCCTAAACCTAACGCTAACCCTAACCCAATCCCTAACCCTAACCCAAACACTAACCCTAACAGTAACCCTAACCCTAATCCTCAATCTAACACTAACCCTAACCCAAACACTAACCCTAACTCTAAACCTAACCCCTAACTCCTAAACACAAACATTAACCCAAACCTTAACCCTAACCCTAACCCAAGTCCAAACCCTAACCCTAAACCTAACCCTAATCATAACCCTAACCCTAACCAAACCCTAACCCTAACCCTATTCCGAACCCTAACCCTAACCCTAACCCTAACCTTAACACAAACCAAAACCCTAACCCTAACCCTAACCCTAAACCTAACACTAACCCTAACCCTAACCCTAAACCTAACCCAAACACAAACACTAAACTTAACCCTAATCATCACCCTAACTCTAACCCTAACCCTAACCCAAACCCTAAACTTAACCCTAACCCTAACCCTAACCCAAACCCAAACACAACGCTAACCCTAACGCTAACCCAAACCCTAACCTTTAGCCTAATCCTATTTCTTAAGCAACCAAAACCATATACCTAACCTTAAACCTAACCGAACACCTAACTCTAAACCTAACCCAAAACCTAAACCTGACCATAACCCTAACCCTAACCCAAACTCTAACCCTAACCCTAACCCTAACCCTAACCCTAACCCAATCCAAAATCTTAACCCTATCTGTAATCCTAACCCTTACCCTAAGCCTAAACCTAACCCTAACCCTAACCCTAACCCTAACCCTAACCCAATCCAAAACCTTAACCCTATCTGTAATCCTAACCCTTACACTAAGCCTAAACCTAACCCTAAACCTAACCCTAACCCTAATCCGAACCCAAACCCTAACACAAACACTAAACCTAATTCTAACCCTAACCCTAACCCAAAAACTAACCCTAATCCTAACCCAAACCCTAACCCTAACCCTAACCCTAAACCTAACCCAAAACCTTACCCTAAACCTAACCCTCACCCTATCCCAAAACCTGAACATAACCCTAACCCAAAACCTAACCCTAACCCTAACCCTAACCCAAAACCTAAACCTAACCCTAACCCAAACCCTAAACCAAACCCTAACCCTAAAACTAACCCTAAACCTATTCCTAACCCTAACCCTAACCCTAACCTTAACCCAAACAATAACCCTAACACTAACCCTAAACCCTAAACCTAACCCTAATCCTAAACCTAATCCTAACCCAAACCCTAACCATAACCCAAACACTAAACCTAACACTATACCTAAACCCTAACCCCTACCCTAACCCTAATTTTAACACCAATACTAACCCAAAACCTAAACCAAATTCTAACCCTAAAACTAACCATATCCCTAACACTAACCCAAACCCTAACCCTAACCCTAACCCTAACCCAAACCAAAACCCTAAACTTAACTCTAATCCTAAACCTAACCCTAACCCTAATCCTAACACTAATCCTAACCCAAACTCTAAACCTAACCCTAATCCTTACCCTAACCCTAACCCTAATCCTATCCCTAATCCTAACCTTAACCCAAACCCAACGCCTAACCCTAACCCTAACCCTAACTCAAACCCTAAGCCTAACCCTAAGCCTAACACAAACCCTAACCCAAAACCTAAACCTAACCTAATCCTAAACCTAACCCTAACCCAAAAACTAACCCTAACCCTAATCCAAACCCTAACTCTAACCCTAAACTTAACCCAAACAATAAACCTAACACTAACCCTAAACCCTAACCCTAACCCTAACCCGAACCCGAACCCAAATCCTAACCCTAACCCTAAATCTAACCCAAAACCTAAACCTAACCCTAACCCTAACCCTAAACCAAACCCTAACCCTAACCCTAACACTAACCCTAAACCTAAACGAAACCCAAACCATAACCTGACCCTAACCCTATTCCTAACCCTAACCCTAACCCTAACATTAACTTAAACAATAACCCTAACCCTATCCCTAAACCCTACCCCTAACCCTAACACTAAGGCTAACACGAAACCAAACCCTAACAGTAACCGTAAACCTAACCCAAAACCTAAACCTAACCCTAACCCTAACCCTAAACCAAACCCTAACCCTAACCGTAAAACTATCCCTAATCCTAACCCTAAACGTAATCCTAACACAAACCCTTACCCTAAATCTAACCCTAACCCAAACCCTAACGCTAAACCTAAACCTAACCCTAACCCTAATCCTAACCCTAACACTAACCCTAACCCAAACCCTAAACCTAACCCTAATCTTAACCCTAACCCTAACCCTAATCCTATCCCTAATTCTAACCTTAACCCAAACCAAACCCCTCACCCTAACCCTAACCCTAACTCAAACAATAAAGCTAACCCTAAGCCTAACACAAACCCTAACAATAAACCTAACCCTAACCTAATCCTAACCCTAACCCTAACCCAAAAACTAACCCGAACCCTAACCCAAACACTAACCCTAACCCTAACCCGAAACCTAACCCAAACCCTAACAAAACCCTAACCCTAACCCAAAACTTAAACCTAACCCTAACCCAAACCTTAAACCAAAACCTAACCCTAATCCTAAACCTAACCCTAACCGAAACCCTAAACCGATCCCAAACCCTAAAGCTAACCCTAACCCTATTCCTCACCCTAACCCTAACCCTAACCTTAACTCAAACACTAAATCTAACACTAACCCTAAACCCTAACCCTAAACCTAACCCTAACCCTCACGCTAACCCTAACCCTAACCCGAACCCAAATCCTAAAACTAACCCTAAACCTAACCCAAAACCTAAACCTAACTCTAACCCTAACCCTAAACCAAACCCTAACCCTAACCCTAACACTAACCCTAAACCTAACCGAAACCCAAACCGTAACCTGACCCTAACCCTATTCCTAACCCTAACCCTAAACCAAACCTTAACTTAAACAATAACCCTAGCCCTAACCCTAACCCAAACCTTAACCCTAACCTGTACCCAAGCCCAAACCCTAACCCTAAACCTAACCCTAATCATAACCCTAACCCTAACCTAACCCTAACCCTAACCCTATTCCTAACCCCAACTCTAACCCTAACCCTAACCTTAACACAAACCCTAACCCTTACCCTAACCCTAAACCTAAACCTAACCCTAACCCTAACCCTAAACCTAACCCAAACACAAACACTAAACTTAACCGTAATCATCACCCTAACTCTAACCCTAACCCTAACCCAAACCCTAAACTTAACACTAACCCTAACCCTAACACTAACCCAAATCAAAACCTAAACCTAACCCTAACCCAAACCCAAACACAACTCTAACCCTAACCCTAACCCAAACCCTAACCATAACCCTAACCCTAATTCTAACGGAACCCAAACCATAAACCTAACCTTAAACCTAACCCAACACCTAAACCTAACCCTAACCCTAAACCTAACCCAAACCCTAACCCTAACCCTAACCCTAAACCTAAACCTAACCCTAACCCAAACCCAAACCATAACCCTAACTGTAATCCTAACACTAACCTTAACCCTAAACCTAACCCTAACCCTAACCCTAACCTGAACCCTAACCCTAATTCTAACCGAAAAGAAACCGTAGCACTAACTCTAAAGCAAACCCAAAACCTAAACCTAACCATAACCCTAACCCTAACCCAAACTCTAACCCTAACCCGAACCCTAACCCAACCCAAAACCCTAACCCTATCTGTAATCCTAACACTTACCCTAACCCTAAACCTAAACCAAAACCTAAACCTAACCCTAACCCGAACCCTAACACTAACAATAACCCTTACCCTAACCCTAACCCTAACCCAAAAAGTAAACTTAACCCTAACCCTAACCCTAACCCATACCCTAACCCTAACCCTAATCCTAATCCTAAACCTAACGCTAACCCTAACCCAATCCCTAACCCTAACCCAAACACTAACCCTAACAGTAACCCTAACCCTAATCCTAAATCTAACACTAACCCTAACCCAAACACTAACCCTAACCCTAAACCTAACCCCTAACTCCTAAACACAAACATTAACCCAAACTTTAACCCTAACCCTAACCCAAGCCCAAACCCTAACCCTAAACCTAACCCTAATCATAACCCTAACCCTAACCAAACCCTAACCCTAACCCTATTGCGAACCCTAACCCTAACCCTAACCCTAACCTTAACACAAACCAAAACCCTAACCCTAACCCTAAACCTAACACTAACCCTAACCCTAACCCTAAACCTAACCCAAACACAAACACTAAACTTAACCCTAATCATCACCCTAACTCTAACCCTAACCCTAACCCAAACCCTAAACTTAACACTAACCCTAACCCTAACCCTAACCCAAACCCAAACACAACCCTAACCCTAACCCTAACCCTAACCCAAACCCTAACCTTAACCCTAACCCTAATTCTAACGGAACCCAAACCATCAACCTAACCTTAAACCTAACCCAACACCTAACTCTAAACCTAACCCAAAACCTAAACCTGACCATAACCCTAACCCTAACCCAAACTCTAACCCTAACCCTAACCCTAACCCTAACCCAATCCAAAACCTTAACCCTATCTGTAATCCTAACCCTTACCCTAAGCCTAAACCTAACCCTAACCCTAACCCTAACCCTAACCCTAACTCAAACCCGAACCCAAATCCTAACCCTAACCCTAAATCTAACCCAAAACCTAAACCTAACCCTAACCCTAACCCTAAACCAAACCCTAACCCTAAACATAACACTAACCCTGAACCTAACCGAAACCCAAACCATAACCTGACCCTAACCCTATTCCTAACCCTAACCCTAACACTAACCTTACTTAAACAATAACCCTAACCCTATCCCTAAACCCTACCCCTAACCCTAACCCTAAGGCTAACCCGAAACCAAACCCTAACCGTAACCGTAAACCTAACCCAAAACCTAAACCTAACCCTAACCCTAACCCTAAACCAAACCCTAACCCTAACCGTAACCCTATCCCTAATCCTAACCCTAAACGTAATCCTAACCCAAACCCTTACCCTAAACCTAACCCTAACCCAAAACCTAACGCTAAACCTAAACCTAACCCTAACCCTAATCCTAACCCTAACACTAACCCTAACCCAAACCCTAAACCTAACCCTAATCTTAAACCTAACCCTAACCCTAATCCTATCCCTAATCCTAACCTTAACCCAAACCAAACACCTCACCCTAACCCTAACCCTAACTCAAACAATAAACCTAACCCTAAGCCTAACACAAACCCTAACAATAAACCTAACCCTAACCTAATTCTAACCCTAACCCTAACCCAAAAACTAACCCGAACCCTAACCCAAACACTAACCCTAACCCTAACCCGAAACCTAACCCAAACCCTAACAAAACCCTAACCCTAACCCTAATCCAAAACTTAAACCTAACCCTAACCCAAACCTTAAACCAAAACCTAACCCTAATCCTAAACCTAACCCTAACCGAAACACTAAACCAATCCCTAACCCTAAAGCTAACCCTAACCCTATTCCTCACCCTAACCCTAACCCTAACCTTAACCCAAACAATAAACCTAACACTAACCCTAAACCCTAACCCTAACCCTAACCCTCACGCTAACCCTAACCCTAACCCGAACCCAAATCCTAACCCTAACCCTAAACCTAACCCAAAACCTAAACCTAACTCTAACCCTAACCCTAAACCAAACCCTAACCCTAACCCTAACACTAACCCTAAACCTAACCGAAACCCAAACCGTAACCTGACCCTAACCCTATTCCTAACCCTAACCCTAAACCAAACCTTAACTTAAACAATAACCCTAACCCTAACCCTAAAGCTAACCCTAACCCAAAACCTAACCCTAACCCAAACCCTAACCCTGACACTAACCCTAACCCTAAAACTAAACCTAAACGAAACCCAAACCCTAAGCCTAACCGTAAACCTAACCCTAACATAAACCCTAAACCTAAACCTAACCCTAACTCTAACCCAAACCCTAACCCTAACACTAACCTTAACCCTAAATCTAACCCTAACCCTAACCCTAACCCAAACCATAACCCTAATCCTAACCTTAACCCTAATGCTAAGACTAAACCGAACTCAAACTCAAACCCTCACCATAACTCTAATCCAAACCCTGACCCGAACGCTAACCCTAACCCTAACTCAAACCCTAACCATAACCCTAACACCAACCCGAACCCAAACCCTAACCTTAACCCTAAACCTAACCCAAAACCTAAATCTAACGCTAACCCTAACCCTAACCCAAACCCTAACCCTAACACTAACCCTAACCATAACACTAACCCAAAGCCTAACCCTAACCCTAACCCAAATCAAATCCCTAACCCTAACTCTAATCCTAACCCTAACCCTAACCCTAATCCTTACCCTAACCCTAACCCTAACCCAAACCCAACCCCTAACCCTAACCCTAACCCTAACCCTAACCCAGACACTAAATGTAACATTAAAACTAACCCAAACCCTAACCCTAACCCTGACCCTAACCCTAACCCAAACCATAATGCTAACCCTAACCTTAACCCAAATGCTAACCCAAAACCTAACTCAAACTCAAAACCTAAACCTAACCCTGACCCTAACCCAAACCCTCACCCTAACCCTAACCCTAACTCAAACCCTAACCATAACCCTAACACCAACCCGAACTCAAACCCTAACCTTAACCCTAAACCAAACCTTAAACCTAACCCTAAACCTAACCCTAATCCTAACCCTAACCCTAACCCTAATCCTAACCCAAACACTAAACCTAACACTAATCCTAAACCCTAACCCTAACCCTAACCCAAACCCTAAACTTAACCCTAATCATCACCCTAACTCTATCCCTATCCCTAACCCAAACCCTAAACTTAACACTAAACCTAACCCTAACACTAACCCAAATCAAAACCTAAACCTAAACCTAACACAAACCCTAACCCTCACCCTAACCCTAACCCTAACCCTAACCCTAACCCTAACACAAACCCTAACCACAATCATTAACCCAAACCTTAAACCTAAACTTGACGCAAGCCCAAACCCTAACCCTAACCCTAAACCTAACCCAAACCCTAAACCTAACGCTAACCTTAACCCTAACACTAACATTATTCCTAACCCTAACCCTAACCCTAACCCTAACCCTAACCCTAACCCTAACCCTAACCTTAACCTTAACCCAAACCCTAACCCTAACCCTAACCCTAAACCAAACCCTAACCCTAACCCTAACTCACACTCTAACCATAAACCAAACCCTAACCCTATCCCTAACACTAAAACTAAACCTAACCGAAACCCAAACCCTAAACGTAACCCTAAACCTAACCCTAACTGAAACCCTAAACCTAAACCTAAACCTAACCCTAACCCAAACCCTAACCCTAACCCTAACGCTAACCCAAACCCTAACCCTAACCCTAACCCTAACCCTAACCCTAACCCAAACCATAACCCTAACCCTAACCTTAACCATAATGCTAACCGTAAACCTAACTCAAACTCAAACCCTAAACTTAACCCTAATCGTATCCCTAATACTAACCCTAACCCTAACCCAAACCCTAACCCTAACCCTAACCCTAATCCTAACCCTAACCCAAACCCTAACAATAACACTAACCCTAACCCAAACCCAAACAATAACCCTAACCCTAACCCTAACCCAAACTTAAAACCTATCCCTAAACCTAAACCTAACCTTAACCCAAACCCAAACCCTAACCCTGTCCCTAACCCAAACCGACACCGTAACCCTAACCCTAACCCAAACCCTAACCCTAACCCTAACCCTAAACCTAACACATAACAACTAACCACAACATTAAACCAAACCCTCACCCTAACCCAAACCAAACCGTAACCCTAACTGTATCCCTAGCCCAAACCCTAACCCTAATGCTAAACCTAACCCTACCCCTAAACCTAACCCTATTCCTAACACTAAACCTAACCCTAACCTTATCCCAAACCCTAACCCTAACCCAAACCTTAACCCTAAACCTAACCCTAACCCTAACTCAAACCCTAACCATAAGCCAAATCTAACCCGAACCCAAACCCTAACCCTAGCTCAAAACCTAACCCAAAACCTAAACCTAACCCAAACCCTAAACTTAAACCAAATCCTAACCGTAACCCTAACCCTAAACCTAATCCTATCCCTAACCCTAACCCTAAGCCAAACCCTAAACCTAACACTAACCCTAACCCTAACCCAAAAACTAACCCTAACCCTAACCCAAACCCTAACCCTAACCCTAACCCTAAACCTAACCCAAACCCTAACCCAAACCCTAACCCTAACCCCAACCCAAAACCTAAACCTAAAAATAAACCAAACCCAAACCCTAAACCAAAACCTAACCCTAATCCTCAACCTAACCCTAACCGAAACCCTAAACCAAACCCTAACGCTAAACCTAACCCTAACCCTATTCCTCACCCTAACCCTAACACTAAACTTAACCCAAACAATAAACGTAACACTAACCCTAAACCTAACCCTAACCCTAACCCTCACGCTAACCCTAACCCTAACCCGAACCCAAATCCTAACCCTAACCCTAAACCTAACCCAAAACCTAAACCTAACCCTAACCCTAACCCTAAACCAAACCCTAACCCTTACCCTAACACTAACCCTAAACCTAACCGAAACCCAAACCGTAACCTGACCCTAACCCTATTCCTAACCCCAACCGTAACCCAACCTTAACTTAAACAATAACACTAACCCTAACCCTAAACCCTAACCCTAACACTATACCTAAGGCTAACCCGAACCCAAACCCTAACCGTAACCGTAAACCTAACCCAAAACCTAAACCTAACCCTAACCCAAACCCTAAACCAAACCCTAACCCTAACCCTAACCCTATCCCTAATCCTAACACAACCCTAACCCTAAACCCTAACCCTAACCCTAACCCTAAGGCTAACCCGAATCCAAACCCTAACCGTAACCAAAAACCTAACCCAAAACCTAAACCTAACCCTAACCCTAACCCTAAACCAAACAGTAACCCTAACCCTAACCCTATCTCTAATCCTATCCCAACCCAAACCCTAACCCTAATCAAACCATAACACTAACCCTAACCTTAACCCTAATGATAACCCTAAATCTAACTCAAACTCAAACCCTAACCCTACCCTAACCCTAAACCAAACCTTAACCCTAAACCTAACCCTAACCCTAACTCAAACCCTAACCCTAATCCTAATTCTAACCTGAACCCAAAACATAACTCTAACCCTAAACCTAACCCAAAACCTAAACCAAACCCTAACCTAACCCAAATGCTAAACCTAACCCTAACCCTAACCCAAAAGGTAAACCTAACCATAACCCTAACCCTAACCCAAACCCTAACCGTAACCCTAAACCTAACCCTAACCCTTACCCAAACCATAACCCTAAAATTAACCTAACCCAAAACCTAAACCTAACCCTAACCCGAACCCTAACACTAACAATAACCCTTACCCTAACCCTAACCCTAACCCAAAAAGTAAACTTAACCCTAACCCTAACCCTAACCCATACCCTAACCCTAACCCTAATCCTAATCCTAAACCTAACGCTAACCCTAACCCAATCCCTAACCCTAACCCAAACACTAACCCTAACAGTAACACTAACCCTAATCCTAAATCTAACACTAACCCTAACCCAAACACTAACCCTAACCCTAAACCTAACCCCTAACTCCTAAACACAAACATTAACCCAAACCTTAACCCTAACCCTAACCCAAGCCCAAACCCTAACCCTAAACCTAACCCTAATCATAACCCTAACCCTAACCAAACCCTAACCATAACCCTATTCCGAACCCTAACCCTAAAGCTAACCCTAACCTTAACACAAACCAAAACCCTAACCCTAACCCTAAACCTAACACTAACCCTAACCCTAACCCTAAACCTAACCCAAACACAAACACTAAACTTAACCCTAATCATCACCCTAACTCTAACCCTAACCCTAACCCAAACCCTAAACTTAACCCTAACCCTAACCCTAACCCTAACCGAAACCCAAACACAACCCTAACCCTAACCCTAACCCAAACCCTAACCTTAACCCTAACCCTAATTCTAACGGAACCCAAACCATAAACCTAACCTTAAACCTAACCCAACACCTAACTCTAAACCTAACCCAAAACCTAAACCTGACCATAACCCTAACCCTAACCCAAACTCTAACCCTAACCCTAACCCTAACCCCAACCCCAACCCTAACCCAATCCAAAACCTTAACCCTATCTGTAATCCTAACCCTTACACTAAGCCTAAACCTAACCCTAAACCTAACCCTAACCCTAATCCGAACCCAAACCCTAACACAAACACTAAACCTAATTCTAACCCTAACCCTAACCCAAAAACTAACCCTAATCCTAACCCAAACCCTAACCCTAACCCTAACCCTAAACCTAACCCAAAACCTTACCCTAAACCTAACCCTCACCCTATCCCAAAACCTGAACATAACCCAAACCCAAAACCTAACCCTAACCCTAACCCTAACCCTAACCCAAAACCTAAACCTAACCCTAACCCAAACCCTAAACCAAACCCTAACCCTAAAACTAACCCTAAACCTATTCCTAACCCTAACCCTAACCCTAACCTTAACCCAAACAATAACCCTAACACTAACCCTAAACCCTAAACCTAACCCTAATCCTAAACCTAATCCTAACCCAAACCCTAACCATAACCCAAACACTAAACCTAACACTAAACCTAAACCCTAACCCTAACCCTAACCCTAATTTTAACCCTAATATTAACCCTAAACCTAAACCAAATTCTAACCCTAACACTAACCATATCCCTAACACTAACCCAAACCCTAACCCTAACCCTAACGCTAACCCAAACCAAAACCCTAACCTTAACTCTAATCCTAAACCTAACCCTAACCCTAATCCTAACACTAATCCTAACCCAAACCCTAAACCTAACCCTAATCCTAACCCTAACCCAAACCCAACCCCTAACCCTAACCCTAACCCTAACTCAAACCCTAAACCTAACCCTAAGCCTAACACAAACCCTAACCCTAAACCTAACCCTAACCTAATCCTAAACCTAACCCTAACCCAAAAACTAACCCTAACCCTAATCCAAACCCTAACCCTAACCCTAAACTTAACCCAAACAATAAACCTAACACTAACCCTAAACCCTAACCCTAACCCTAACCCTAACCCTAACCGTAACCCGAACCCGAACCCAAATCCTAACCCTAACCCTAAATCTAACCCAAAACCTAAACCTAACCCTAACCCTAACCCTAAACCAAACCCTAACCCTAACCCTAACACTAACCCTAAACCTAACCGAAACCCAAACCATAACCTGACCCTAACCCTATTCCTAACCCTAACCCTAACCCT
>CM069549.1:47295000-47297500 GCA_035773235.1 Eospalax fontanierii | reverse complement strand
AACCCTAACCCTAACCCTAACCCTCACGCTAACCCTAACCCTAACCCGAACCCAAATCCTACCCCTAACCCTAAACCTAACCCAAAACCTAAACCTAACTCTAACCCTAACCCTAAACCAAACCCCAACCCTAACCCTAAGCCTAACCGTAAACCTAACCGAAACCCAAACCGTAACCTGACCCTAACCCTATTCCTAACCCTAACCCTAAACCAAAACTTAACTTAAACAATAACCCTAACCCTAACCCTAACCCAAACCTTAACCCTAACCTTAACCCAAGCCCAAACCCTAACCCTAAACCTAACCCTAATCATAACCCTAACCCTAACCTAACCCTAACCCTAACCCTATTCCTAACCCTAACCCTAACCCTAACCCTAACCTTAACATAAACCCTAACCCTTACCCTAACCCTAAACCTAAACCTAACCCTAACCCTAACCCTAAACCTAACCCAAACACAAACACTAAACTTAACCGTAATCATCACCCTAACTCTAACCCTAACCCTAACCCAAACCCTAAACTTAACACTAACCCTAACCCTAAGAGTAACCCAAATCAAAACCTAAACCTAACCCTAACCCAAACCCAAAAACAACTCTAACCCTAACCCTAACCCAAACCCTAACCTTAACCGTAACCCTAATTCTAACGGAACCCAAACCATAAACCTAACCTTAAACCTAACCCAACACCTAAACCTAACCCTAACCCTAACCCTAACCCAAACCCTAACCCTAACCCTAACCCTAAACCTAACCCTAACCCTAACCCAAACCCAAACCATAACCCTAACTGTAATCCTAACACTTACCTTAACCCTAAACCTAACCCTAACCCTAACCCTAACCTGAACCCTAACCCTAATTCTAACCGAAAAGGAACCGTAGCACTAACTCTAAAGCAAACCCAAAACCTAAACCTAACCATAACCCTAACCCTAACCCAAACTCTAACCCTAACCCTAACCCTAACCCAACCCAAAACCCTAACCCTATCTGTAATCCTAACACTTACCCTAACCCTAAACCTAACACTAAACCTCACCCTAACCCTAATCCGAACCCGAACCCTAATCTAACCCTAATCCTAATCCTAACCCTAAGCCTAACCCTAACCCAAATCCTAACACTAACACTAACCCTAATCCTAACCCTAACCCTTACCCAAAATCTAAGCCTAATCCTAACCCAAACCCTAACCCTAACCCTAAACCTAACCCAAAACCTAACCCTAACCCTAACCCTAACCCTAACCCAAAACCTAAACCTAACCCTAACCCAAACCCTAAACCAAACCCCAACCCTAAACCTAACCCTAACCCTATTCCTAATCATAACCCTAACCCTAACCTTAACCCAAACAATAACCCTAACACTAACACTAAACCCTAACCCTAACCATAACCCTAACCCTAACCGTAACCCTAACCCTAACCCTAACCCTAACCCAAATCAAAACCTAAACCTAACCCTAACCCAAACCCTAACCCTAATCCTAACCCTAACCCTAACCCTAACCCAAACCCTAACCACAATCATTAACTCAAATATTAACCATAAACCTAACGCAAGCCCAAACCCTAACCCTAACCTTAAACCTAAACCAAACCCTAACCCTAACGCTAACCCTAACCCTAAAACTAACCTTATTCCTAACCCTAACCCTAACCCTAACCCTAACCCTAACCCTAACCCTAACCTTAACCTTAACCCAAACCCTAACCCTAACCCTAAACCTAACACTAACCCTAACCCTAAACCTAAACCTAACCCAAACCCAAATCCTAATCTTAACCCTTATTGTAACCCTAACCCTAACCATAACCCTAACCCAAACCCTAACTTAACACTAACCCTAACCCTAACCCTAACCCAAACCCAAACACTAACCGTAAACCTAACCCTAACCCTAACACAAACCCTAACCTTAATCCTAACACTAATTCTAACCGAACTCAAACCATAACCCTAACCCTAAACCTAACCCAACAACTAAACCTAACCCTAAACCTAACCCTAACCCAAACTCTAACCCTAACCCTAAACCTAACCATAACCCTAACCCTAACCCAAACCAAAATCCTAACCATAACTGTAATCCTAACCCTTACCCTAACCCTAAACCTAACCCTAACCCTAACCCTAAACCAAACCATAACCTAAACCTAACCCTAACCCTATTCCTAATCCTAACCCTAACCCTAACCTTAACCCATACAATAACCCTAACACTAACACTAAACCCTAACCCTAACCATAACCCTAACCCTAACCGTAAACCTAACCCTAACCCTAACCCCAACGCAAATCAAAACCTAAACCTAACCCTAACCCAAACCCTAACCCTAATCCTAACCCTAACCCTAACCCTAACCCAAACCCTAACCACAATCATTAACCCAAATATTAACCCTAAACCTAACGCAAGCCCAAACCCTAACCCTAACCTTAAACCTAACCCAAACCCTAACCCTAACGCTAACCCTAACCCT
>CM069549.1:47257500-47272500 GCA_035773235.1 Eospalax fontanierii | reverse complement strand
TAAACCTAACCCTAACCCTAACCCAAACCAAAACCCTAACCCTAACTGTAATCCTAACACTTACCTTAACCCTAAACCTAACCCTAACCCTAACCCTAACCTCAACCCTAACCCTAATTCTAACCGAAACCAAACCGTAGCACTAACTCTAAACCTAAGCCAAAACCTAAACCTAACCATAACCCTAACCCTAACCCAAACGCTAACCCTAACCCTAACGCTAACCCTAACCCTAACCCAACCCAAAACCCTAACCCTTTCTGTAATCCTAACCCATACCCTAACCCTAAACCTAACCCTAAACCTAACCCTAACCCTAACCTGAACCCAAACCCTAACACTGACACTAACCCTAATCCTAACCCTAACCCTAACCCAAAAACTAACCCTAATCCTAACCCAAACCTTAAACCAAATTCTAACCATAAACCTAACCCTAACCCTATTCCTAATCCTAACCCTAAACCTAACCTTAACCCAAACAATAACCCTAACGCTAACCCTAAACCCTAACCCTAACCCAAACCCTCACGATAACCCTAACCCTAACCCGAACACAAATCCTAACCCTAACCCTAAACCTAACCCAAAACCTAAAGCTAACCCTAACCCTAACATTAAACCAAACCCAAACCCTAACCCTTAACCTAACCCAAAACCTAAACCTAACCCTAACCCTAACCCTAAACCAAAGCCTAACCCTCACCCTAATCCTAACCCTAATCCTAACCCTAACCCTAACCCAAAACCTAAACATAACACTGACCCTAAACCCTAACCCTAACACTAACCCTAAACCTAAACCTAACCCAAACACAAACCCTAAACTTAACCCTAATCGTAACCCTAATTCTAACCCTAACCCTAACCCTAACCCAAACCCTAAACCCAACACTAACCCTAACCCTAACACTAACCCAAACCCTAACCCTAAACCTAACCAAAACCAAAACCCTAACCCTAACTCTAATACTAACCCTAACCGTAACCCTAATCCTAACCCTAATCCCAACCCTAACCCAAACCCTAAACTTAACCCTAATCCTAACCCTAACTCTAACACTAATCCTATTGCTAATCCTAACCCTAAACCAAACCCAACCCCTAACCCTAACCCTAACCCTAACTCATACCCTAACCCTTACCCTAAAACATACCCTAACCCTAAACCTAACCCTAACCTAATCCTAACCGTAACCCTAACCCAAAAACTAAACCTAACCCTAACCCAAATCCTAACCCTAACCCTAACCCTAAAACTATTCCTAACCCTAACCCTAAGCCTAACCTTAACCCAAACAATAACCGTAACACTAACCCTAAACCCTAAAGCTAAACCTAATCCTAACCCTAATCCTAACCCAAACCCTAACCCTAACCCAAATCCTAAACCTAACGCTAAACCTAAACCCTAACTCTGACCTAACCCTAATTTTAACCCTAATACTAACCCTAACCCTAAACCAAATCCTAACCCTAACACTAACCCTAACCCTAACCCTAAACCAAACCCTAACCCTAACCCTAACCCAAAGCAAAACCCTAACCTTAATTCTAATCCTAACCCTAACCCTAACCCTAACCCTAAACCTAACCCTAACATAACCCTAACCCTAAACCTAAACCTAACCCTAAACCTAACCTAACACTAACCCTTTACCTAACCCTAACCCTAACCCAAACATTAAACCTAAACCTAACCCTAACCCAAACCCTAAGTCTAAACCTAACCATAAACCAAACCCAAACCCTAACACTGAACTTAACACTAACCCTAACCCTAACCCTAACCCAAACCCTAACCCTAACCCTAACCCTAACCCAAATCCAAAAACTAACCCTAACCCTAATCCTAACCCAAACCCAAACCCTAAACCTAACCCTAACCCAAACCCTAAACATAACCAGAATCCAAATTATAACACTATCCCTAAACCTAACCCTAACCCTAAACCTAACCCTAACCCAAACGCACACCATAACCCTAACCCTAACACTAACCCTAACCCTAACCCTAACACAAACCGTAACCCTAACCCTAAACCTAACCCTAGCCCTAACCCAAACCCTAACACTAACCCTAACCCTAACACAAACCCTAACTCTAACCCTAACCCTAACCCAAACCCAAAACCTAACCCTAAATCTAACCCTAACCCAAACCCTAACCCTAACCCAAAACCAAACCCTAACCCTAACCCTAACCCTAACCCTAACCCAAACCCTAACCCTAACCGAAAACCAAACCCTAACCCTAACCCTAACCCTAACACTAACCCTAACCCTAATCCTAACCCTAACCTTAACCCAAATCCTAACCTTATAACAAACCCTGACCCTAAACCTAACCTAAACCGTAACCCTAACCCAAACACTAACACTAACCCAAACCCAAACCCTAAACCTAACACTAACCCTAACCCTAACCCTAACCCTAACACTCACCATAAACCAAACGGAAACCCTAACCTTAACCCTTACCCTAACTCACACCCTAACCCTAACCCTAACCCTAACCCTAACCCTAAACCTAACCTAACACTAATCAGATACCTTACCCTAATCCTAACCCAAACATTAAACCTAAACCTAACCCTAACCCTAACCCTAAGACTAAACCTAACCATAACCCAAACATTAACCCTAAACGTAACGCTAACCCTAGCACAAACCCTAACCCTAAACCTAACACTAAAACAAACCCTAACCCTAACCCTAACCCAAACCCAAACCCTAACCCTAACCCTAACCCTAACCCAAACATTAAACCTAAACCTAAATCGAACCCAAACCCTAACCTTAAAACTAACCCTAACCCAAACCCTAACCCTAACCATAACTCTAACCCTAACCAAAACCCTAAACCTAAAGCTAACCCAAACATTAACCCTAAACCGAACCCTAACCCTAAACCTAACACTAGCCCAAACCCTAACCCCAAACCTAACCCTAACACAAACCCTAAACCTAACCCACACCCAAACCCTAACCCTAAACCAAACTCTAACCGTAACCCTAACCCTAACCCTAACACTTACCCAAAACCTAACCCTAACCCTAACCCTAAACCTAAACCTAAGCCTATCAATAACCCAAACCCTAACCCTAACCCAAACCCTAACACTAAACCTAACCCTAACACAAAACCTAACCCTAACCCTAACCCTAACCCAAATCCTAACCCTAACCCTAACCCTAACCCATACCCTAACCGTAACCCTAACACTAACCCTAACCCTAACCCTAAAACTAACCCTAACCCTAACCCAAACATTAACCTTAAACCTAACCCTAACCCAAAGCCTAACGCTAAACCTAACCCTAACCCAAACCCTAACCCTATCCCAAACCCAAACACTAACCCTAAGCCTAATCCTAACCCTAAGCCTAACCCTAACCCTAACCCTAACCGAACTCATAAACCTAACCCTATCCCTAAACACAACCCTAACCCAAACCTTAACCCTAAACCTGATCCTAACACTAACCCTAATCCTAACCCTAACCGTAACCCTAAACCCGAACACTAAACCTGAACATAAACCTAACCCAAACCCAAACACTAACCCTAACCCTAATCCTAATCCTAACCCAAACCCAAACCCTAACCCTAACCCTAACCCTAACCCAAACCCTAACCATAACCAGAATGCAAACCATAACACTATCCCTAAACCTAACCCTAACCTTAAACATAACCCTAACCCAAACGCACACGCTAACCCTAACCCTAACCCTAACCCTAACCCAAACCCTAACACTAACCCTAACCCTAACCCAAACCCTAACTCTAACCCTAACCCTAACCCAAACCCAAACCCTAACCCTAACCCTAAAACAAAACCTAACCCTAACGAAACGCAAACTCTAACCCTAACCCTAACCCTAACCCTGACCCTAACCCTAATCCTAACGCAAACCAAACCCTAATACTAACCCTAACCCTAAACCTAACCCTAAACCAAACCCAAACCCTAACCCTAAACCTAACCCTAACCCAAACCCTAACCATAACCAGAACACAAACCATAACTCTATCCCTAAACCTAACCCTAACCCTAAACCTAACCCTAACCCAAAGGCACACCCTAACCCTAACCCTAACCCAAGCATTAACCCTAAACCTAACCTTAACCCAAACCCTAACCCTAAACCTAATCCTAACACAAACCTTAACCCTAACCCTTACACAAATCCGAACCCTAAACCTAACCCTAAATCTAAACCTAACCCTAACCCTAATTCTAACCCTAACCCTAAACATAACCATAACCATAACCCATGCCCTAATCCCAGGTTGGCCTTGAACTGATAATCCTCCTGCCTCACCCCCAAGAGTTGAGTTGTACTTTTTTAAGAGCAAAGATCGGATTCAGCAACAATGAAAAAGGAAAATATTTTCCCTCATAGAAAACGATGCCCAAAGTAGTTTTCTGATTCAAATGTAGCTTATAGTACTTAAGAATCCAATATCAATAATATGGTAATTTCTAGAAAGAATGAGGTTGGTTATTTAGGTAACCACGTGCAATCCTGGCAAGAGCTGCAGGACTGGGAAGCAACCTTGGCATGACTTGACCAGGGGAGGAGGACCTCCTCTGAAGCTATGATAGACAGGCAGAGCTTTGCAAGTGAGTGCTGAGGGCTATTGGTCAGTCTCCTGTC
Source organism: Eospalax fontanierii (assembly GCA_035773235.1). NCBI lineage: Eukaryota > Metazoa > Chordata > Mammalia > Rodentia > Spalacidae > Eospalax > Eospalax fontanierii. The sequence continues at coordinate 47,267,835 of CM069549.1, read as the reverse complement.
ATTGGTGTCTGATGTGAGCAGGAGTGCTGAGGTCACAGAATCTTGGACTAAGATTCTGGAACTGGAAGAGGCAATGACTTGGCAAAGCATTGCTTAGGGTGTTGCTAGGTGACAAAGCCCTCTAAGATGAGTTGCTAAAACACAGAGGTTTCTTGGTGTTAGGCTCTAGTGTTTGGGTGACCAGTTTGGAAAGATTTAGTTGACTTTAGGTCAAAGTTCTTGTGTCTGACAAAAAGAAGCAGCCAGGAGAAGATGAGAGGAGGAGGGGAGAAGGTGGTGTGGCCTGCTGGCCCTTCCCAGGCCCTCCACAAACAGGACCTCTACTACAAAGCCTACCTCTACTAACCCTAACCCTAACCGTAACCCTAACCCTAAACCTAACCTTACACTAACCCTATACCTAACCCTAACACTAACCGAAACATTAAACCTAAACCTAACCCTAACCCTAACCCTAAGCCTAAACCTAACCATAACCCAAACCTTAACACTAAACCTAACCCTAACCCTAGCCCAAACCCTAACCCTAAACCTAACCCTAAAACTAGCCCAAACCCTAACCCTAAACCTAACACTAAAACCAACCCTAACCCTAACCCTAACCCAATCCCAAACCCTAAACCTAACACAAACCCTAACACTAAACCTAACCCTAGCACAAACCCTAACCCTAAACCTAACCCTAACACAAACCCTAACCCTAACCCAAACCCAAACCCTAACCCTAACCCTAACCCAAACTCTAACTGTAACCCTAACCCTAACCCTAAACCTAACACTAACCCAAACCCTAAACCTAACCCTAAACCTAACCCTAAACCTAAGCCTAACAATAATCCAAACCCTAACCGTAAACCTAACCATAACCCAAACCCTAACCCTAAACCTAACCCTAACCCAAACCCTAACCCTAAACCTAACCCTAACACAAAACCTAACCCTAACACTAACCCTAACCCTAACCATAACCATAACCATAACCCATACCCTAATCCGACGGTAGCCTTGAACTGATAATCCTCCTGCCTCACCCCCAAGAGTTGAGTTGTATTTTTTTAACAGCAAAGATTGGATTCAGCAACAATGAAAATGAAAATATTTTCCCTCATAGAAAACGATGTCCAAAGTAGTTTTCTGATTCAAATGTAGCTTATAGTACTTAAAAATCCAATATCAATAATATGGTAATTTCTAGAAAGAATGAGGTTGGTTATTTAGGTAACCACGTGCAATCCTGGCAAGAGCTGCAGGACTGGGAAGCAACCTTGGCATGACTTGACCAGGGGAGGAGCACCTGCTCTGAACCTATGATAGACAGGCAGAGCTTTGCAAGTGAGTCCAGAGTGCTATTCGTCAGTCTCCTGTCATTGGTGTCTGATGTGGGCAGGAGTGCTGAGGTCACAGAATTTTGGACTAAGATTCTGGAACTCCAAGAGGCAGTGACCTGGCAAAGCATTGTTTAGGGTATTGCTAGGTGACAAAGCCCTCTCAGATGAGTTGCTGAAACTCAGAGGTTTCTTGATGGTAGGCTGTAGTGTTTGGGTGACCAGTTTGGAGAGATTTAGTTGACTTTAGGTCAAAGTTCTGATGTTTGACAAACAGAAGCAGCCAGAAGAAGATGGGAGGAGGATGGGAGAAGGTCGTGTGGCCTGCTGGCCCTGGCCAGGCCCTCCACATACAGGACCTCTACTACAAAGCCTACCTCTACTAACCTAACCCTAACCCTAACCCTAACCCTAAACCTAAACCTAAACCTAACCCTAAACCTAAACTAACACTAACCCTATACCTAACCCTAACCCTAACCCAAACATTAAACCTAAACCTAACCCTAACCCAAACCCTAAGCCTAAACCTAACCATAAACCAAACCCTAACCCTAACCCTAACCCTAACCCTAACTCAAACCCTAACCCTAAACCTAGCCCTAATACAAAACCTAACCCTAACCCTAACACAAACACAAACCATAACCCAGCCCTAAACCTAACCCAAATTCTTACCATAACCCTAACCCTAACCCTAACACTAAACGTAAGACTAAACCATACCAAGCCCTATACCTAACCCTAACCCTAACCCAAACATTAGCCCAAAACCTAACCCTAACCCAAATCCTAAGCCTAACTCTAACTCTAATCCAAACCCTAACCCTAATCCCAAACCTACCCCTAACCCTAATCCACACCATAACCCTAATCGTAATCGTAACCCTAACCCTAAACCTAATCCTAACCCAAACACTAAGCCTAACCCTAAATCTAAACCTAACCCTAACCCTAATTCTAACCCTAACCCTAAACCTAACCATAACCATAACCCATACCCTAATCCCAGGGTAGCCTTGAACTGATAATACTCCTGCCTCACCCCGAAGAGTTGAGTTGTACTTTTTGAAGAGCAAAGATTGGATTCAGCAACAATGAAAAAGGAAAATATTTATCCTCATAGAAAACGATATCCAAAGTAGGTTTCTGATTCAAATGTATCTTATAGTACTTAAGAATCCAATATCAATAATATGGTAATTTCTAGAAAGAATGAGGTTGGTTATTTATGTAACCACGTGCAATCCTGGCAAGAGCTGCAGGACTGGGAAGCAAACTTGGCATGACTTGACCAGGGGAGGAGCACCTGCTCTGAAGCTATGATAGACAGGCAGAGCTCTGCAAGTGAGTGCTGAGTGCTATTGGTCAGTCTCCTGTCATTGGTGTCTGATGTGGGCATGAGTGCTGAGGTCACAGAATCTTGGACTAAGATTCTGGAACTCCAAGAGGCAGTGACCAGGCAAACATTGTTTAGGGTGTTGCTAGGTGACAAAGCCCTCTCAGCTGAGTTGCTGAAACACAGAGTTTTCTTGGTGGTAGGCTCTAGTGTTTGTTTGAGCAGTTTGGAGAGATTTAGTTGACTTTAGGTCAAAGTTCTAGTGTTTGACAAACAGAAGCAGCCAGGAGAAGATGGGAGGAGGAGGGGAGAAGGTGGTGTAGCCTGCTGGATCTGCCCAGGGCCTCCACATACAGGACCTCTACTACAAAGCCTACCTCTACTAACCCTAACCCTAACACTAACCCTAACCCTAAACCTAACCTAACACTAACCCTTCACCTAACCCTAACACTAACCCAAACATTAAACATAAACCTAAGACTAACCCTAACCCTAAGCCTAAACCTAACCATAACCCAAACCTTAACCCTAACTCTAACCCTAACCCCAAACACAAACCCTAACCCTAAACCTAACCCTAACACAAACCGTAACACTAAACCTAACCCTAGCCCAAACCCTAACCCTAAACCTAACCCTAACACAAACCCCAACCCTTACCAAAAACACAACTTAACCATCCCCTAACCCTACCCCAAACTCTAACCGTAACCCTAACCCTAACCCTAACCCTAACCCTAAAACTAACCCTAACCCTAACCCTAATCCTAACCCTAACCCTAACCCTAAACCTAACCGTAAACCTAAGCCTAACAATAACCCAAACCCTAACCCTAAACCTAACCGTAACCCAAACCCTAAACCTAAACCTAACCCTAACCCAAACCCTAACCCTAAAAACTAACCCAAACACAAAACCTAACACTAACCCTAACCCTAACCCAAACCCAAATCCTAACCCTAAAGCTAACCCTAACCCTAAAAAAACACTAACCCTAACCCTAACCCTAACCCAAACATTAACCCTAAACCTAACCCTAACCCTAACAGAACCCATAAACATAACCCTAAACCTATCGCAAACCCAAACACTAACCCTAAGCCTAATCCTAACCCTAACCCTAACCCTAACCCTAACCAAACCCATAAAACTAACCCTATCCCTAAACAGAACCCTAACCCAAACCTTAAACTTAAACCTGACCCTAACACTAACCCTAACCCTAACACTAAACCGAACCCAAAACCCGAACACTAAACCTGAACATAAACCTTACCCAAACCCTAATCCTAACACTAACCCTATCCCTAACTCTAATCCAAACCCACACCCTAACCCTATACCTAACCCTAAACCAAACCCAAACCCTAACACTGAACTTAACACTAACCCTAACCCTAACCCTAACCCAAACCCTAACCCTAACCCTAACCCTAACCCAAACCCAAAAACTAACCCTAACCCTAATCCTAACGCAAACCCAAACCCTAAACCTAACCCTAACCCAAACCCTAAACATAACCAGAATCCAAATTATAACACTATCCCTAAACCTAACCCTAACCCTAAAACTAACCCTAACCCAAACGCCACCATAACACTAACCCTAACACTTACCCTAACCCTAACCCTAACCCTAACCCAAACCCTACCCCTAACCCAAAACGAAACCCTAACCCTAACCCTGCCCTAGACCGAGCCCAAACTCGTACCGCAACCCCAACCCTAACCCTAACCCTAACAATAAACCTAACACTAAATCAAACGCTAACCGTATACCTAACCCTAACCCTAACCCAAATATTACCCCTAAACCTAAACCTAACCCAAACCCTAACCCTAAACCCAAAACTAACCCAAACCCTAACCATAACCATAAACCTAACCCTAACCCTAACCCTAAACCTAACCTAACACTAACCCTATACCTAACCCTAACCCTAACCCAAACATTACCCCTAAACCTAACCCTAACCCAAACCCTAACCCTAAACCTAACCCTAACACAAACCCTAACCATAACCATAACCCTAACCCTAACCCAAACACTAACCCTAAAGCTAATCCAAACATTAACCCTAAACCTAACCCTAATCCAAACCCTAACCCTAAACGTAACCCTAACCCAAACCCAAACCCTAAGCCTAACCCTAACCGTAACCCAAACCCTAACCCTAACCCTAACCCTAACCCTAACCCTAACCCTAACCAAAACCCAAACCCTAACCCTAACCCTAACCCTAACCCAAACCCAAACCCAAACCCTAACCCTAACCCTAACCTTAACCCAAACCCAACCCCTAAACCTAACCCTAACCCAAACCCTAACCATAACCAGAACCCAAACCATAACTCTATCCCTAAACCTAACCCTAACCCTAACCCTAACCCTAAACCAACCCTAACCGTAACCCTAACCCTAACCCTAACCCTAACCCAAACCCAAACATTAAACCTAAACCTAACCCTAACCCAAAACCTAAGCCTAAACCTAACCATAACCCAAACCCTAACCCTAACCCTAACCCAAACCCTAACCCTAACCCTAACCCAAAACCTAACACTAAACCTAATCCTAACCCTAACCCAACACTAACCCTAACCCTAACCCTAACCCTAACCCTAACACAAACCCAAACCCTAACCCAGCCCTAAACCTAACCCAAACTCTTACCGAAACCCTACCCCTAACCCTCACCCTAACAATAAACCTAACACTAAATCAAACGCTAACCGTATACCTAACCCTAACCCTAACCCAAATATTACCCCTAAACCTAAACCTAACCCAAACCCTAACCCTAAACCCAAACCTAACCCAAACCCTAACCATAACCATAAACCTAACCCTAACCCTAACCCTAACCCTAAACCTAACCTAACACTAACCCTATACCTAACCCTAACACTAACCCAAACATTAAACCTAAACCTAACCCTAACCCTAACCCTAAGCCTAGACCTAACCATAACCCAAACCTTAACCCTAAACCTAACCCTAACCCTAGCCCAAACCCTAACCCTAAACCTAACACTAAAACCAACCCTAGCCCAAACCCTAACCCTAAACCTAACCCTAACACAAACCCTAACCCTAAACCTAACTCATACCCTAACCCTAACCCTAACCCAAACTCTAACTGTAACCCTAACCCTAACCCTAACCCTAACCCTAACCCTAACCCTAACCCTAAACCTAACACTAACCCAAACCCTAACCCTAACCCTAACCCAAACCCTTACGCTAAACCTAAACCTAACCCAAACCCAAACCCTAACCTAACCCTAACTGTTACCCAAACCCTAACCCTAACCCTAAATCTAATCCTTACCGAAACCCAAACCCTAACCCTAGCCCTAACCCTATCCCAAAACCAAACCCAAGCCCTAACCCTAACCCTAACCTTAACCCGAAAACAAACCCTAAACCCAACCCCAACCCAAACCCTAACCATAACCAGAACCCAAACCATAACTCTATCCCTAAACCTAACCCTAAACCTAAACCTAACCCTAACCCAAACTCACACCCTAACCCTAACCCAAACCCTATACCTTACCCTAACCCTAACCCTAATCCAAATGCTAAACCTAACCCTAACCCTAACCCTAATCCTAACCCTAACCCTATCCCAAATCCTAACCTTATCGCAAAGCCTCACCCTAAACCTAATCTAAACCCTAAACCTAACCCTAAAAGAAACCCTATCCCTTACCCTCACACAAACCCAAACCCTATCCCAGCCCTAAACCTAACCCAAACTATAACCGTAACACTAACCCGAACCCTAACCCTAACACTAAACCTAACACTAAACCAAACCCTAACCCTATACCTAACCCTAACCCTATCCCAAACATTACTCCTAAACCTAACCCTAACCCAAACCCTTACCCTAACCGTAACCCTAACACAAACCCTAACCATTACCATAACCCTAACCCTAACCCAAACCCCAACCCTAAAGCTAATCCAAACATTAACCCTAAACCTAACACTAATCCAAACCCTAACCCTAAACGTAACCCTAACCCAAATCCAAACCCTAAGCCTAAACCTAACCGTAACCCAAACCATAACCCTAACCCTAACCCAAACCCAAACCCCAACCCTAACCCTAACCCTAACCCAAACCCAAACCCAAACCCTAACCCTAACCCTAACCTTAACCCAAACCCAAACCCTAACCCTAACCCTAACCCAAACCCTAACCATAACCAGAACCCAAACCATAACTCTATCCCTAAACCTAAACCTAAACCTAAACCTAACCCTAACCCAAACTCACACCCTAACCCTAACCCAAACCCTATACCTTACCCTAACCCTAACCCTAATCCAAATGCTAAACCTAACCCTAACCCTAACCCTAATCCTAACCCTAACCCTATCCCAAATCCTAACCTTATCGCAAACCCTCACCCTAAACCTAATCTAAACCCTAAACCTAACACTAAAAGAAACCCTAACCCTAACCCTAACACAAACCCAAACCCTAACCCAGCCCTAAACCTAACCCAAACTATAACCGTAACCCTAAGCCGAAACCTAACCCTAACACTAAACCTAACACTAAACCAAACCATAACCCTATACCTAACCCTAACCCTAACCCAAACATTACCCCTAAACCTAACCCTAACCCAAACCCTAACCCTAAACCTAACCCTAACACAAACCCTAACCATAACCATAACCCTAACCCTAACCCAAACACTAACCCTAAAGCTAATCCAAACATTAACCCAAACCCAACCCCTAACCCTAACCCTAACCCAAACCCTAACCCAAACCCAAACCCTAACCCTAACTCTAACCCTAACCCAAACCCAAACCCAAACCCTAACCCTAACCCTAACCTTTACCCAAACCCAACCCCTAACCCTAACCCTAACCCAAACCCTAACCATAACCAGAACCCAAACCATAACTCTATCCCTAAACCTAAACCTAACCCTAAACCTAACCCTAACCCAAACGCACACCCTAACCCTAACCCTAACCCAAACCCTATACCTAACCCTAACCCTAACCCTAACCCAAACGCTAACCCTAACCCTAACCCTAACCCTAATCCTAAATCTAAACCTAACCCTAACCGTAATTCTAACCCTAACCCTAAACCTAACCATAACCATAACCCATGCCCTAATCCCAGGTTAGCCTTGAACTGATAATCCTCCTGCCTCACGCCCAAGAGTTGAGTTGTACTTTTTTAAGAGCAAAGATTGGATTCAGCAACAATGAAAAAGGAAAATATTTTCCCTCATAGAAAACGATGTGCAAAGTACTTTTCTAATTCAAATGTAGCTTATAGTACTTAAGAATCCAATATCAATAATACGGTAATTTCTAGAAAGAATTAGGTTGGTTATTTAGGTAACCACGTGCAATCCTGGCAAGAGCTGCAGGACTGGGAAGCAACCTTGGCATGACTAGACCATGGGAGGAGCACCTGCTCTGAAGCTATGATAGACAGGCAGAGCTCTGCAAGTGAGTGCTGAGTGCTATTGGTCAGTCTCCTGTCATTGGTGTCTGATGTGGGCAGTAGTGCTGAGGTCACAGAATCTTGGACTAAGATTCTGGAACTCCAAGAGGCAGTGACCAGGCAAACATTGTTTAGGGTGTTGCTAGGTGACAAAGCCCTCTCAGGTGAGTTGCTGAAACACAGAGGTTTCTTGGTGGTAGGCTCTAGTCTTTGGGTGACCAGTTTGGAGAGATTTAGTTGACTTTAGGTCAAAGATCTAGTGTTTGACAAAAAGAAGCAGCCAGGAGAAGATGGGAGGAGGAGGGCAGAAGGTGGTGTGGCCTGCTGACCATGCCCTGAAACTCCACATAGAGGACCTCTACTAATAACCCTAATTGCCTACCTCTACTAACCCTAACGCTAACCCTAACCCTAACCCTAACCCTAACCCTAAACCTAACCTAACACAAACCCGATACCTAAACCTAATCCTAACCCAAACATTAAACCTAAACCTAACCCTAACCCTAACCCTAAGACTAAACCTAACCATAACCCAAACATTAACCCTAAACGTAACGCTAACCCTAGCACAAACCCTAACCCTAAACCTAACACTAAAACAAACCCTAACCCTAACCCTAACCCAAACCCAAACCCTAACCCTAACCCTAACCCTAACCCAAACATTAAACCTAAACATAACCTAATCCAAACCCTAACCCTAAACCTAAACCTAACCCAAACCCTAACCCTAACCATAACTCTAACCCTAACCCAAACCCTAAACCTAAAGGTAACCCAAACATTAACCCTAAACCGAACCCTAACCCAAAACCTAACCCTAAACCTAACACTAGCCCAAACCCTAACCCTAAACCTAACCCTAACACAAACCCTAAACCTAACCCAAACCCAAACCCTAACCCTAAACCAAACTCTAACCGTAACCCTAACCCTAACCCTAACACTTACCCAAAACCTAACCCTAACCCTAACCCTAAACCTAAACCTAAGCCTATCGATAACCCAAACCATAACCCTAACCCAAACCCCAACACCAAACCTAACCCTAACACAAAACCTAACCCTAACCCTAACCCTAACCCAAATCCTAACCCTAACCCTAACCCAACCCATACCCTAACCGTAACCCTAAAACTAACCCTAACCCTAACCCTAAAACTAACCCTAAACCTAACCCAAACATTAACCTTAAACCTAACCCTAACCCAAAGCCTAACCCTAAACCTAACCCTAACCCAAACCCTAACCCTATCCCAAACCCAAACATTAACCCTAAGCCTAATCCTAACCCTAACCCTAACCCTAACCCTCACCCTAACCGAACTCATAAACCTAACCCTATCCCTAAACACAACCCTAACCCAAACCTTAACCCTAAACCTGATCCTAACACTAACCCTAATCCTAACCCTAACTCTAACCCTAAACCCGAACACTAAACCTGAACATAAACCTAACCCAAACCCTAACCCTAACACTAACCCTAATCCTAACTCTAATCCAAACCCACACCCTAACCCTATACCTACCCCTAAACCAAACCCAAACTCTAACACTGAACTTAACACTAACCCTAACCGTAACCCAAACCCAAAACGTAACCCTAAACCTAAACCTAAGAATAACCCAAACCCTAACCCTAACCCTAACCCAAACCCTAACCCTAACCCTAAACCTAACCCAAACCAAAACACTAACCCTAACCCTAATCCTAACCCAAACCCAAATCCTAAACCTAACCCTAACCCTAACCCAAACCCTAACCATAACCAGAATGCAAACCATAACACTATCCCTAAACCTAACCCCAACCTTAAACATAACCCTATCCCAAACGCACACGCTAACCCTAACCCTAACCCTAACCCTAACCCAAACCCTAATACTAACCCTAACCCTAACCCAAACCCTAACTCTAACCCTAACCCTAACCCAAACCCAAACCCTACCCCTACCCCTAACACAAACCCTAACCCTAACCCTAACGAAACGCAAACTCTAACCCTAACCCTAACCCTAACCCTAACCCTAACCCTAACCGTAATCCTAACGCAAACCAAACCCTAATACTAACCCTAACCCTAAACCTAACCCTAAACCAAACCCAAACCCCAACCCTAAACCTAACCCCAACCCAAACCCCAACCATAACCACAACACAAAACATAACTC
>CM069549.1:47227500-47255000 GCA_035773235.1 Eospalax fontanierii | reverse complement strand
AACCCTAACCCTAACCCTAATCCTAACCCTAACCCTATCCCAAATCCTAACCTTATCGCAAACACTCACCCTAAACCTAATCTAAACCCTAAACCTAACACTAAAAGAAACCCTAACCCTAAACCTAACACAAACCCAAACCCTAACCCAGCCCTAAACCTAACCCAAACTATAACCGTAACCCTAACACGAACCCTTACCCTAACACTAAACCTAACACTAAACCAAACCATAACCCTATACCTAACCCTAACCCTAACCCAAACATTACCCCTAAACCTAACCCTAACCCAAACCCTAACCCTAAACCTAACCCTAACACAAACCCTAACCATAACCATAACCCTAACCCTAACCCAAACACTAACCCTAAAGCTAATCCAAACATTAACCCTAAACCTAACCCTAATCCAAACCCTAACCCTAAACGTAACCCTAACCCAAACCCAAACCCTAAGCCTAACCCTAACCGTAACCCAAACCCTAACCCTAAAACTAACCCTAACCCTAACCCAAACCCAAACCCTAACCCTAACCCTAACCCTAACCCAAACCCAATCCCTAACCCTAACCCTAAACTTTACCCAAACCCAACCCCCTAACCTAACCCTAACCCAAACCCTAACCATAACCAGAACCCAAACCATAACTCTATCCCTAAATCTAAACCTAACCCTAACCCTAATTCTAACCCTAACCCTAACCATAACCATAACCATAACCCATACCCTAATCCCAGGGTAGCCTTGAACTGATAATCCTCCTGCCTCACCCCCAAGAGTTGAGTTGTACTTTTTTAAGAGCAAAGATTGGATTCAGCAACAATGAAAAAGGAAAATATTTTCCCTCATAGAAAACGATGTGCAAAGTACTTTTCTAATTCAAATGTAGCTTATAGTACTTAAGAATCCAATATCAATAATACGGTAATTTCTAGAAAGAATTAGGTTGGTTATTTAGGTAACCACGTGCAATCCTGGCAAGAGCTGCAGGACTGGGAAGCAACCTTGGCATGACTTGACCATGGGAGGAGCACCTGCTCTGAAGCTATGATAGACAGGCAGAGCTCTGCAAGTGAGTGCTGAGTGCTATTGGTCAGTCTCCTGTCATTGGTGTCTGATGTGGGCAGGAGTGCTGAGGTCACAGAATCTTGGACTAAGATTCTGGAACTCCAAAAGGCAGTGACCAGGTAAACATTGTTTAGGGTGTTGCTAGGTGACAAAGCCCTCTCAGGTGAGTTGCTGAAACACAGAGGTTTCTTGGTGGTAGGCTCTAGTGTTTGGGTGACCAGTTTGGAGAGATTTAGTTGACTTTAGGTCAATGATCTAGTGTTTGACAAAAAGAAGCAGCCAGGAGAAGATGGGAGGAGGAGGGGAGAAGGTGGTGTGGCCTGCTGACCATGCCCTGAAACTCCACATAGAGGACCTCTACTACTAACCCTAATTGCCTACCTCTACTAACCCTAAAGCTAACCCTAACCCTAACCCTAACCCTAACCCTAAACCTAACCTAACACTAACCCGATACCTAACCCTAATCCTAACCCAAACATTAAACCTAAACCTAACCCTAACCCTAACCCTAAGACTAAACCTAACCATAACCCAAACATTACCCCTAAACGTAACGCTATCCCTAGCACAAACCCTAACCCTAAACCTAACACTAAAACAAACCCTAACCCTAACCCTAACCCAAACCCAAACCCTAACCCTAACACTAACCCTAACCCAAACATTAAACCTAAACCTAAACCGAACCCAAACCCTAACCCTAAAACTAACCCTAACCCAAACCCTAACCCTAACCATAACTCTAACCCTAACCCAAACCCTAAACCTAAAGCTAACCCAAACATTAACCCTAAACCGAACCCTAACCCTAAACCTAACACTAGCCCAAACCCTAACCCTAAACCTAACCCTAACACAAACCCTAAACCTAACCCACACCCAAACCCTAACCCTAAACCAAACTCTAACCGTAACCCTAACCCTAACCCTAACACTTACCCAAAACCTAACCCTAACCCTAACCCTAAACCTAAACCTAAGCCTATCAATAACCCAAACCCTAACCCTAACCCAAACCCTAACACTAAACCTAACCCTAACACAAAACCTAACCCTAACCCTAACCCTAACCCAAATCCTAACCCTAACCCTAACCCTAACCCATACCCTAACCGTAACCCTAACACTAACCCTAACCCTAACCCTAAAACTAACCCTAACCCTAACCCAAACATTAACCTTAAACCTAACCCTAACCCAAAGCCTAACCCTAAACCTCACCCTAACCCAAACCTAACCCTATCCCAAACCCAAACACTAACCCTAAGCCTAATCCTAACCCTAACCCTAACCCTAACCCTAACCCTAACCGAACTCATAAACCTAACCCTATCCCTAAACACAACCCTAACCCAAACCTTAACCCTAAACCTGATCCTAACACTAACCCTAATGCTAATCCTAACCGTAACCCTAAACCCGAACACTAAACCTGAACATAAACCTAACCCAAACCCTAACCCTAACACTAACCCTAATCCTAACTCTAATCCAAACCCACACCCTAACCCTATACCTACCCCTAAACCAAACCCAAACCCTAACACTGAACTTAACACTAACCCTAACCGTAACCCAAACCCAAAACGTAACCCTAAACCTAAACCTAAGAATAACCCAAACCCTAACCCTAACCCTAACCCAAACCCTATCCCTAACCCTAAACCTAACCCAAACCCAAACACTAACCCTAACCCTAATCCTAATCCTAACCCTAACCCAAACCCAAACACTAAACCTAACCCTAACCCTAACCCAAACCCTAACCATAACCAGAATGCAAACCATAAAACTATCCCTAAACCTAACCCTAACCTTAAACATAACCCTAACCCAAACGCACACGCTAACCCTAACCCTAACCCTAACCCTAACCCAAACCCTAACACTAACCCTAACCCTAACCCAAACCCTAACTCTAACCCTATCCCTAACCCAAACCCAAACCCTAACCCTAACCCTAAAACAAACCCTAATCCTAACCCTAACGAAACGCAAACTCTAACCCTAACCCTAACCCTAACCCTGACCCTAACCCTAATCCTAACGCAAACCAAACCCTAATACTAACCCTAACCCTAAACCTAACCCTAAACCAAACCCAAACCCTAACCCTAAACCTAACCCTAACCCAAACCCTAACCATAACCAGAACACAAACCATAACTCTATCCCTAAACCTAACCCTAACCCTAAACCTAACCCTAACCCAAATGCACACCCTAACCCTAACCCTAACCCAAGCATTAACCCTAAACCTAACCCTAACCCAAACCCTAACCCTAAACCTAATCCTAACACAAACCTTAACCCTAACCCTTACACAAATCCTAACCCTAAACCTAACCCTAAATCTAAACCTAACCCTAACCCTAATTCTAACCCTAACCCTAAACATAACCATAACCATAACCCATGCCCTAATCCCAGGTTAGCCTTGAACTGATAATCCTCCTGCCTCACCCCCAAGAGTTGAGTTGTACTTTTTTAAGAGCAAAGATCGGATTCAGCAACAATGAAAAAGGAAAATATTTTCCCTCATAGAAAACAATGCACAAAGTAGTTTTCTGATTCAAATGTAGCTTATAGTACTTAAGAATCCAATATCAATAATATGGTAATTTCTAGAAAGAATGAGGTTGGTTATTTAGGTAACCACGTGCAATCCTGGCAAGAGCTGCAGGACTGGGAAGCAACCTTGGCATGACTTGACCAGGGGAGGAGGACCTCCTCTGAAGCTATGATACACAGGCAGAGCTTTGCAAGTGCGTGCTGAGGGCTATTGGTCAGTCTCCTGTCATTGGTGTCTGATGTGAGCAGGAGTGCTGAGGTCACAGAATCTTGGACTAAGATTCTGGAACTGGAAGAGGCAGTGACTTGGCAAAGCATTGCTTAGGGTGTTGCTAGGTGACAAAGCCCTCTAAGATGAGTTGCTGAAACACAGAGGTTTCTTGGTGTTAGGCTCTAGTGTTTGGGTGACCAGTTTGGCAAGATTTAGTTGACTTTAGGTCAAAGTTCTTGTGTCTGACAAAAAGAAGCAGCCAGGAGAACATGAGAGGAGGAGGGGAGAAGGTGGTGTGGCCTGCTGGCCCTTCCCAGGCCCTCCACAAACAGGACCTCTACTACAAAGCCTACCTCTACTAACCCTAACCCTAACCGTAACCCTAACCCTAAACCTAACCTTACACTAACCCTATACCTAACCCTAACACTAACCGAAACATTAAACCTAAACCTAACCCTAACCCTAACCCTAAGCCTAAACCTAACCATAACCCAAACCTTAACCCTAAACCTAACCCTAACCCTAGCCCAAACCCTAACCCTAAACCTAACCCTAAAACTAGCCCAAATCCTAACCCTAAACCTAACACTAAAACCAACCCTAACCCTAACCCTAAACCAATCCCAAACCCTAAACCTAACACAAACCCTAACACTAAACCTAACCCTAGCCCAAACCCTAACCCTAAACCTAACCCTAACACAAACCCTAACCCTAACCCAAACCCAAACCCTAACCCTAACCCTAACCCAAACTCTAACTGTAACCCTAACCCTAACCCTAAACCTAAACCTAACACTAACCCAAACCCTAACCCTAACCCTAACCCTAAACCTAACCCTAAACCTAAGCCTAACAATAATCCAAATCCTAACCGTAAACCTAACCATAACCCAAACCCTAACCCTAAACCTAACCCTAACCCAAACCCTAACCCTAAACCTAACCCTAACACAAAACCTAACCCTAACACTAACCCTAACCCTAACCCAAACCCAAAACCTAACCCTAAACCTAAACCTATCCCATACCCTAACCGTAACCATAACCCTAACCTAACCCTAACAAAAACACTAACCCTAACCCTAACCCTAACACAAACCTAACCCTAACCCTAACCCTAACCGTAACCCTAACCCAAACCCTAACACTAACCCTAACCCTATCGCAATCCCTAACCCTAATAATAAACTAAACTTAACCCTAACCCAAACGCTAACCCTAACCCTAACCCTAACCCTAATCCTACCCCTATCCTTAACCCAAATCCTAAACTTATGACAAACCCTGACCCTAAACCTAACCTAAACCCTAACCCTAACACTAACACTAACCCTAACCCAAACCCAAACCCTAATCCTAACACTAACCCTAACCCTAACCCTAACCCTAACCCTAACACTCACCGTAACCCAAACGGAAACCCTAAACCTAACCCTAACCCTAACTCACACCCTAACCCTAACCCTAACATTAATCCTAACCCTAATCCTAACCCTAACCCTAACCAAACCATAACCCTAATCCTAATCATATCCCTAACCCTAAACCTAACCCTAACCCAAACACTAACCAGAACCCTAACCCTAAACCTAACCCTAACCCTAACCATAACCATAACCCATACCTAAACCTAACCCTAACCCAAACCCTAAGCCTAAACCTAACCCTAAACCTAAGCCTAACAATATCCCAAACCCTAACCCTAAACCTAACCGTAACCGAAACCATAACCCTAAACCTAACCCTAACCCAAACCCTAACCCTAAACCTAACCCTAACACAAAACCTAATCCTAACCCTAAACCTAACCCTAACCCATACCCTAACCGTAACCCTAACCCTAACCCTAACCCTAACCCTAACCCTAACAAAAACACTAACCCTAACCCTAACCCTAACCCTAACCCAAAGATTAACCTTAAACCTAACTCTAACCCAAACCCAAACCCTAACCCTAAACCTAACCCTAACCCAAACCCTAAACCTATCCCAAACCCAAACACTAACTCTTAGCCTAAACCTAATCCTAACAATAACCCTAACCCTAACCGAACCCATAAACCTAACCCTATCCCTTAACAGAACCCTAACCCAAACCTTAAACCTAAACCTGACCCTAACACTAAACCTAACCCTAACCCTAAACCTAACCCAAAACACGAACACTAAAGCTGAACATAAACCTAACCCAAACCCTAACCCTAACACTAACCCTAACCCTAACTCTAATCCAAACCCACACCCTAACCCTATACCTAACCCTAAACCAAACCCAATCCCTAACACTGAACTTAACACTAACCCTAACCCTAACCCTAACCCAAACCCTAACCCTAACCCCAAACCTAACCCAAACCCAAACACAAACCCTAACCCTAATCCTAACCCAAACCCAAACCCTAAACCTAAACCTAACCCTAACCCAAACCCTAACCATAAGCAGAATCCAAATTATAACACTATCCCTAAACCTAAACCTAACCCTAAACCTAACCCTAACCCAAACGCACACCATAACACAAACCCTAACACTAACGCTAACCCTAACCCTAACACAAACCCTAACCCTAACCCTAAACCTAACCCTAACCCTAACCCAAACCCTAACACTAACCCTAACCCTAACACAAACCCTAACTCTAACCCTAAACCTAACCCAAACCCAAACCCTAACCCTAACCCAAACCCTAACCCTAACCCTAACCTTAACCCAAATCCTAACCTTATCACAAACCCTGACCCTAAACCTAACCTAAACCCTAACCCTAACCATAACACTAACCTAACCCAAACCCAAACCCTAAACCTAACACTAACCCTAACCCTAACCCTAACCCGAACACTCACCATAACCCAAACAGAAACCCTAACCTTAACCCTTACCCTAACTCACACCCTAACCCTAACCCTAACCCTAACCCTAACCCTAATCCTGACCCTAACCCTAACCCAAACCATAACCCTAATCCTAATCATATCCCTAACCCTAAACCTAACCCTAATCCAAACACTAACCCTAACCCTAACCCTAAACCTAACCCTAACCCTAATTCTAACCCTAACCCTAACCATAACCATAACAATAACCCATACCCTAATCCGAGGGTAGCCTTGAACTGATAATCCTCCTGCCTCACCCCCAAGAGTTGAGTTGTATTTTTTTAAGAGCAAAGATTGGATTCAGCAACAATGAAAATGAAAATATTTTCCCTCATAGAAAACGATGTCCAAAGTAGTTTTCTGATTCAAATGTAGCTTATAGTACTTAAAAATCCAATATCAATAATATGGTAATTTCTAGAAAGAATGAGGTTGGTTATTTAGGAAACCACGTGCAATCCTGGCAAGAGCTGCAGGACTGGGAAGCAACCTTGGCATGACTTGACCAGGGGAGGAGCACCTGCTCTGAAGCTATGATAGACAGGCAGAGCTTTGCAAGTGAGTGCTGAGTGCTATTGGTCAGTCTCCTGTCATTGGTGTCTGATGTGGGCAGGAGTGCTGAGGTCACAGAATCTTGGACTAAGATTCTGGAACTCCAAGAGGCAGTGACCTGGCAAAGCATTGTTTAGGGAATAGCTAGGTGACAAAGCCCTCTCAGATGAGTTGCTGAAACACAGAGGTTTCTTGGTGGTAGGCTCTAGTGTTTGGGTGAACAGTTTGGAGAGATTTAGTTGACTTTAGGTCAAAGTTCTGATGTTTGACAAACAGAAGCAGCCAGGAGAAGACAGGAGGAAGAGGGGAGAAGGTGGTGTGGCCTGCTGGCCCTGCCCAGGCCCTCCACATACAGGACCTCTACTACAAAGCCTACCTCTAGTAACCTAACCCTAACCCTAACCCTAACCCTAAACCTAAACCTAACCCTAAACCTAACCTAACACTAACCCTATACCTAACACTAACCCTAACCCAAATATTAAACCTAAACCTAACCCTAACCCAAACCCTAAGTCTAAACCTAACCATAAACCAAACCCAAACCCTAACACTGAACTTAACACTAACCCTAACCCTAACCCTAACCCAAACCCTAACCCTAACCCTAACCCTAACCCAAACCCAAAAACTAACCCTAACCCTAATCCTAACCCAAACCCAAAACCTAAACCTAACCCTAACCCAAACCCTAAACATAACCAGAATCCAAATTATAACACTATCCCTAAACCTAACCCTAACCCTAAACCTAACCCTAACCCAAACGCACACCATAATCCTAACCCTAACACTAACCCTAACCCTAACCCTAACACAAACCGTAACCCTAACCCTAAACCTAACCCTAGCCCTAACCCAAACCCTAACACTAACCCTAACCCTAAATCTAACCCTAACCCTAACCCAAACCCAAAAACCTAACCCTAACCCTAACCCTAACCCAAAACCTAACCCTAACCCAAAACCAAACCCTAACCCTAACCCTAACCCTAACCCTAACCCTAACCCAAACCCTAACCCTAACCCAAAACCAAACCCTAACCCTAACCCTAACCCTAACCCTAACCCTAACCCTAACCCTAATCCTGACCCTAACCCTAACCCAAACCATAACCCTAATCCTAATCATATCCCTAACCCTAAACCTAACCCTAACCCAAACACTAACCCTAACACTAACCCTAAACCTAACCCTAACCCTAATTCTAACCCTAACCCTAACCCTAACCATAACCATAACCCATACCCTAATCCGACGGTAGCCTTGAACTGATAATCCTCCTGCCTCACCCCCAAGAGTTGAGTTGTATTTTTTTAACAGCAAAGATTGGATTCAGCAACAATGAAAATGAAAATATTTTCCCTCATAGAAAACGATGTCCAAAGTAGTTTTCTGATTCAAATGTAGCTTATAGTACTTAAAAATCCAATATCAATAATATGGTAATTTCTAGAAAGAATGAGGTTGGTTATTTAGGTAACCACGTGCAATCCTGGCAAGAGCTGCAGGACTGGGAAGCAACCTTAGCATGACTTGACCAGGGGAGGAGCACCTGCTCTGAACCTATGATAGACAGGCAGAGCTTTGCAAGTGAGTCCAGAGTGCTATTCGTCAGTCTCCTGTCATTGGTGTCTGATGTGGGCAGGAGTGCTGAGGTCACAGAATTTTGGACTAAGATTCTGGAACTCCAAGAGGCAGTGACCTGGCAAAGCATTGTTTAGGGTATTGCTAGGTGACAAAGCCCTCTCAGATGAGTTGCTGAAACTCAGAGGTTTATTGATGGTAGGCTGTAGTGTTTGGGTGACCAGTTTGGAGAGATTTAGTTGACTTTAGGTCAAAGTTCTGATGTTTGACAAACAGAAGCAGCCAGGAGAAGATGGGAGGAGGATGGGAGAAGGTGGTGTGGCCTGCTGGCCCTGCCCAGGCCCTCCACATACAGGACCTCTACTACAAAGCCTACCTCTACTAACCTAACCCTAACCCTAACCCTAACCCTAAACCTAAACCTAACCCTAAACCTAAACTAACACTAACCCTATACCTAACCCTAACCCTAACCCAAACATTAAACCTAAACCTAACCCTAACCCAAACCCTAAGCCTAACCCTAACAATAATCCCAACCCAAACCCAAACCCTAACCCTAACACTAACCCAAACCGAAACCCAAACCCTAACCCTAATCCTAACCTTAACCCAAACCCAAACCCTAACCCTAACCCTAACCCAAACCCTAACAATAAACAGAACCCAAACAATTACTGTATCCCTAAACCTAACCCTATCCCTAAACCTAACCCTAACCCTAACCCTAATCCTAACACAAACCCTAACCCTAACCCTAACCCTAACCTTAACCCAAACCCTAACACTAACCCTAACCCTAACCCAAACCCTAACTCTAACCCTAACCCTAACCCAAACCCAAACCCTAAACCTAACCCTAACCATAACCCTAACACAAAACCAAACCCTAACCCTAACCCTAACCCTACCTCTAACCCTAACCCTAATCCTAACGCAAACCAAACCCTAACACAAACCCTAACCCTAACCCTAACCCTAACCCTAACCCTAACCCTAACCCTAACCCTAACTCTAACCCTAACCCTAAACCTAACCCTAACACAAAACCTAACCCTAACCCTAACACAAACCCAAACCCTAACCCAGCCCTAAACCTAACCCAAACTCTAACCGTAACCCTAACCCTAACCCTAACCCTAACACTAAACGTAACACTAAACCAAACCAAACCCTATACCTAACCCTAACCCTAACCCAAACATTAACCCTAAACCTAACCCTAAACCAAACAATAAACCTAAATCTAACCCTAACCCAAACCCTAACCATAACCATAACCCTAACCCTAACCCAAACCCTAACCCTAAACCTAACCCTAACCCAAACCCAAACACTAACCCTAACCCTAACCCTAAATGTAACCCAAACCCTAACCCTAACCCTAACCCTAATCCCAACCCAAACTGAACCCCTAACCCTAACCCAAACCCAAACCCAAACCCTAACCCTAATCCTAACCTTAACGCAAACCCAAACCCTATACCTAACCCTAACCCAAACCCTAACAATAACCTGAACCCAAACAATAACTGTATCCCTAAACCTAACCCTATCCCTAAACCTAACCCTAACCCAAACGCACACCCTAACCCTAACCCTAACCCAAACCCTACACCTAACCCTAACCCTAACCCAAACATTAACCCTAAACCTAACCCTACACCAAACCCAAACCCTAACCCTAACCATAACCCTAACCCAAACTCTACACGTAACCCTAAGCCTAACACTAAACCTAACACTAAACCAAACCCTAACCCTATACCTAACCCTAACCCAAACCCAAACATTAACCCTAAACCTAACCCTAACCCAAACCCTGACCCTAACCATAACCCAAACATTAAACCTAACCCTAACCCTAACCCAAACAAGAACCCTAATACTAACCCTAGCCCAAACCCTAACCCTAACCCTAACCCTAACACAAACCCTAACCCTAACCCAAACCCAAACCCAATCCCTAACCCTAAACCTAACCCTAAACCAAACTCTAACCGTAACCCTAACCCTAACCCTAACCATAACCCAAACCTAAACCAAACATTAAAACTAAACCTAACCCTAAACCAAACCCTAACAATAAACCTAACCCTAACCCAAACCCTAACCCTAATCCTAACCCTAACACAAACTCTAACCCTAAGCTTAATCCTAACCAAAATCCAAACCCTAACGCTAACCCTAACCCTAACCCTAACCCAAACCCTCACTGTAAACCTAACCCTAACCCTAACCCTAAACATAACCTTAACCCAAAACCTAACCCTAATCCAAACCCTAACTCTAACCCAAAGCATAAGCCTAACCCTAACCCAAAACCAAACCCTAACCCTAACCATAACCCTAACCCTAACCCTAATCCTAACGCAAACCAAACCCTTAAACTAACCCTAACCCTAAACCTAACGCTAAACCAAACCCAACCCTAATCCTAACACTAACCCTAACCCTAAACCTAACACTTACCATAACCCAAATGGAAACCCTAACCCTAAACCTAACTCACACCCTAACCCTAACCCTAACCCTAACCCTAACCCTAATCCTAACCCTAACCCTAACCCAAACCATAAGCCTAATCCTAATCGTATCCCTAACCCTAAACATAATCCTAACCCAAACACTAACCCTAACCCTAACCCTAAACCTAACCCTAACCCTAATTCTAACCGTAACCCTAAACCTAACCCTAACCCTAACCCTAACCCTAACCCTAACCCTAACCGCAACCCTAACACTAACCCTAAACCTAACCCAAACCCTAACTCTAACCCTAACCCTAACCCAAACCCAAACCCTAACCCTAACTCTAACCCTAACCCAAACCCTAACCCTAACCCTAACCCAAAACCAAACCCTAACCCTAACCCTAAACCTAAACATAACCCTAACCCTAATCCTAACGCAAACCAAACGCTAACACTAACCCTAACCCTAAACCTAACCCTAAACCAAACCCAAACCCTAACCCTAAACCTAACCCTAACCCAAACCCTAACCATAACCAGAACACAAACCATAAATCTATCCCTAAACCTAACCCTAACCCTAAACCTAACCCTAACGCACACCCTAACCATAAACCTAACCCTAACCCTAACCCAAACCCTAACCCATTCCTTAAACTAAATTTAGCCATATCCCAAACGCTATAACTAACCTTAACTCTAAACCTATCCCTAATACAAACCCTAAACTTAACCAATCCCCTAATCCAAACACTAAACCTAAACCTAAGCCTAACACTAACACTCACCCTAATCCAAACGGAAACCCTAAACCTAACCCTAACCCTAACTCTCACCCTAAGCCTAAGCCTAACCCTAACCCTAACCGTAACCCTAACCCTAACCCTAATCCTAACCCTAACCCTAAACCAAACCATAGCCCTAATCCCAATCGTATCCCTAACCCTAAACCTAACCCTAACCCAAACACTAACCCTAACCCTAAACCTAACCCTAACCCTAATTCTAACCGTAACCCTAACCCTAACCATAACCATAACCCATACCCTAATCCGAGGGTAGCCTTGAACTGATAGTCCTCCTGCCTCACCCCCAAGAGTTGAGTTGTACTTTTTTGCGCAAAGATTGGATTCAGCAACAATGAAAATGAAAATATATTCCCTCATAGAAAATGATGTCGAAAGTAGTTTTCTGATTCAAATGTAGCTTAGAGTACTTAAGAATCCAATATCAATAATATGGTAATTTCTAGAAAGAATGAGGTTGGTTATTTAGGTAACCAAGTGCAATCCTGGCAAGAGCTGCAGGACTGGGAAGCAACCTTGGCATGACTTGACCAGGGGAGGAGCACCTGCTCTGAAGCTATGATAGACAGGCAGAGCTTTGCAAGTGAGCTCTGAGTGCTTTCGGTCAGTCTCCTCTCATTGGTGTCTGATGTGGGCAGGAGTGCTGAGGTCACAGAATCTTGGACTAAGATTCTGGAACTCCAAGAGGCAGTGACCTGGCAAAGCATTGTTTAGGGAATTGCTAGGTGACAAAGCCCTCTCAGATGAGTCGCTGAAACACAGAGGTTTCTTGGTGGTAGGCTCTAGTGTTTGGGTAACCAGTTTGGAGAGATTTAGTTGACTTTAGGTCAAAGTTCTAGGAGAAGATGGGAGGAGGAGGGGAGAAGGTGGTGTGGCCTGCTGGCCCTGCCCTGTCCCTCCACAAAAAGGACCTCTACTACAAAGCCTACCTCTACTAAGCTAACCCTAACCCTAACCCTAACCCTAACCCTAAACCTAACCCTAAACCTAACCTAACACTAACCCTATACCTAACCCTACCCCTAACCCAAACATTAAACCTAAACCTAACCCTAACCCAAACCCTAAGCCTAAACGCAACCATAAACCAAAACCTAACCCTAACTCTAACGCTAACTCTAACTCAAACCCTAACCCTAAACCTAACCCTAACCCTAACCCAAACATTAACCCTAAACCTAAACCTAACCCTAGCCCAAACCCTAACCCTAAACCTAACCCTAACACAAATCCTAACCCTAACCCTAACATAAACCCAAACCCTAACCCAGCCCTAAACCTAACCCAAACACTAATCATAACCCTAACCCTAACCCTAACCCTAACACTAAACGTAACACTAAACCAAACACAAAACCTATACCTAACCCTAACCCTAACCCAAACATTAACCCTAAAACTAACCCTAACCCAAACCCTATCCCTAAACCTAACCCTAACCGAAACCCTAACCATAACCATAACCCTAACCCTAACCCAAACCCTAACCCTAAAGCTAGCCCAAACATTAACACTAAACCTAACCCTAACCCTAGCCCAAATCCTAACCCTAAACCTAACCCTAACACAAACCCTAACCCTAACCCTAAACCAAACCCAAACCCTATACCTAACCCTAACCCTAACCCAAATATTAACCCTAAACCTAACCCTAACCCAAACCCTAACCTTAACCTAACCCTAACCCAAACCCTAACCATAACCATAAACCTAACCCTAACCCTAAAGCTAACCCAAACATTGACCCTAAACCTAACCCTAACCCAAACCCTAACCCTAACCATAACCCTAACCCAAACCCTAACCCTAACCATAACCCAAACATTAACCTTATACCTAACCCTAACCCTAACCCAAACCCTAACCCTAAACCTAACCCTAGCCCAAACCCTAAACCTAAACCTAACCCTAACACAAACCCTAACCCTAACCCAAACCCAAACCCAATCCCTAACCTTAAACCTAACCCTAACACAAACTCTAACCGTAACCGTAACCCTAACCCTAACCCTAACCCTAACCCTAACCCTAAACCTAACACTAACACTAACCCAAAACCTAACCCTAACCCTAACCCTAACCCTAACCCAAACATTAAAACTAAACCTAACCCTAAACCAAACCGTAACAATAAACCTAACCCTAACCCAAACCCTAACCCTAATCCTAACCCTAACACAAACCCTAACCCTAACCTTAACCCTAACCAAAATCCAAACCCTAACGCTAAACCTAACCCTAACCCTAACCCAAACCCTAACTGTAAACCTAACCCTAACCATAACCCTAAGCAAACCCTAACACAAAACCTAACCCTAACCCTAACCCTAATCCAAACCCTAACCCTAACCCAAACCCTAACGTTAACCAAACCAAAACCTAACCCTTACACTAACCCTAACCCCAACCATAATCCTAAACCAAACTCAAACACTAACCCTATATCTCACCCTAACCCTAACCGAAAACCTAACACTAACCCTACCCCAAACCATAACTCTATCCCAAAACCTAACCTTATCACTAAACCAAACCCAAACCTTAACCCTAACTCTAACCCTAACCCAAACCCTAACCCTAACCCTAACCCTAACCCTAACCCAAACATTAACCCTAAACCTAACCCTAGCCCAAAACCTAACCCTAAACCTAACCCTAACACAAACCCTAACCCTAACCCAAACCTAAACCCTAATCCAAACACTAACCCTAACCCTAACTCTAACCCTCACCAAAATCCAAACGCAATCATCACCCTAAACCTAACCCTAACCGTAACCCAAACCCTAACCCTAACCCTAACTCTAAGCCAAACCCTAACCCTAACCCTAATCCTAACCCTAACCTAAACCCAAACCATAATCCTAACCCTAAATGTAACCCTAACCCTAACCCTAACCCTAACCCTAACACTAACACTAACCTAACTCGAATACAAACCCACACCCTAACCCTAAACCAAACCCAAACCCTAACACAGAACTTTACATTATCCCTAACCCTAAAACAAACCCAAACCGTAAACCTAAACCTAAGCCTAACAATAACCCAAACCCTAACCCTAACCCTAACCCAAACCCTAACCCTAACCCTAACCCTAACCCAAACCCAAACACTAACACTAACCCTAATCCTAACCCAAACCCAAACCCTAAACCTAAACCTAACCCTAACCCAAAGCCTAACCATAACCAGAATTCAACCTATAACACTATCACTAAACCTAACCATAACCCTAAACCTAACCCTAACCCAAACGCACACCCTAAACCAAACCCTAACCCTAACCTTAACCCTAACCCTAACACAAACTCTAACCCTAACCCTAACCCTAACCCTAACCATAACCATAACCATAACCATAACCATAACCCTAACCCTAATCCAAACCCTAACACTAAAGCTGACTCAAACATTAACCCTAAACCTAAACCTAACCCAAACCCTAAGCCTAAACCTAACCCTAACCCAAACCCAAACACTAACCCTAACCCTAACCCTAAACGTAACCCAAACCCAAACCCTAACCCTAACCCTAACCCAAACCCAAACCCAAACCCTAACACTAACACAAACCTTAACCCAAACACAAATCCTAAACCTAACCCTCACCCAAACCCTAACAATAACCAGAACCCAATCCATAACTCTATCCCTAAACCTAACCAATCTCTAAACCTAACCCTAACCCAAACGCACACCCTAACCCTAACGCTAACCCAAACCCTATACCTAACCCTAACCCTAACCCAAACATTAACCCTAAACCTAACCCTAACCCAAACCCAAACCCTAACCCTAACCATAACCCTAACCCAAGCTCTACACGTAACCCTAACCCTAACCCTAACCCTAACCCTAGCCCAAACCATAACACTAAACCTAAACCTAACCCTAACACAAACCCTTACCCTAACCATAACACAAACCCAAACCCTAACCCAGGACTAAACCTAACCCAAACTCTAACCGTAACCCTAACCCTAACCCTAACCCTAAGACTAAACGTAACACTAAACCAAACCCAAACCCTATACCTAACCCTAACCCTAACCCAAACATTAACCCTAACCCTAACCCTAACCCAAACCCTAACCCTAAACCTAACCCTAACCCAAACCCTAACCATAACCATAACCCTAACCCTAACAATAAAGCTAAACCAAACATTGACCCTAAACCTAACCCTAACCCAAACCCTAACCCTAAACCTAACCCTAACCCAAACCCTAACCCTAACCATAACCCAAACATTAACCTTATACCTAACCCTAACCCTAACGCAAACCCTAACCCTAAACCTAACCCTAGCCCAAACCCTAAACCTAAACCTAACCCTAACACAAACCCTAACCCTAACCCAAACCCAAACCCAATCGCTAACCCTAAACCTAACCCTAACACAAACTCTAACCGTAACCCTAAGCCTAACCCAAAACCTAACACTAACACTAACCCAAAACCTAACCCTAACCCTAACCCTAACCCTAACCCAAACATTAAAACTAAACCTAACCCTAAACCAAACCGTAAAAATAAACCTAACCCTAACGCAAAACCTAACCCTAATCCTAACCCTAACACAAACTCTAACCCCAACCTTAACCCTAACCAAAATCCAAACCCTAACGCTAACCCTAACCCTAACCCTAACCCAAACCCTAACTGTAAACCTAACCCTAACCGTAACCCTAAGCAAAACCCTAACACAAAACATAACCCTAACCCTAACCCTAATCCAAACCCTAACCCTAACCCAAACCCTAACGTTAACCAAACCAAAACCTAACCCTTACACTAACCCTAACCCCAACCCTAATCCTAAACCAAACTCAAACACTAACCCTATATCTCACCCTAACCCTAACCGAAAACCTAACACTAACCCTACCCCAAACCATAACTCTATCCCAAAACCTAACCTTAACACTAAACCAAACCCAAACCTTAACCCTAACTCTAACCCTAACCCAAACCCTAACCCTAACCCTAACCCTAACCCTAACCCTAACCCAAACATTAACCCTAAACCTAAACCCTAGCCCAAACCCTAACCCTAAACTTAACCCTAACACAAACCCCAACCCTAACCCAAACCTAAACCCTAATCCAAACACTAACCCTAACCCTAACTCTAACCCTCACCAAAATCCAAACGCAATCATCACCCTAAACCTAACCCTAACCCTAACCCAAACCCTAACCTTAACTCTAAGCCAAACCCTAACCCTAACCCTAATCCTAACCCTAACCTTAACACAAACCATAATCCTAACCCTAAATGTAACCCTAACCCTAACCCTAACCCTAACCCTAACACTAACACTAACCTAACTCTAATACAAACCCACACCCTAACCCTAAACCAAACCCAAACCCTAACACAGAACTTTACATTAACCCTAACCCTAAAACAAACCCAAACCGTAAACCTAAACCTAAGCCTAACAATAACCCAAACCCTAACCCTAACCCTAACCCAAACCCTAACCATAACCCTAACCCTAACCCAAACCCAAACACTAACCCTAACCCTAATCCTAACACAAACTCAAACCCTAAACCTAAACCTAACCCTAACCCAAACCCTAACCATAACCAGAATTCAAACCATAACACTATCACTAAACCTAACCATAACCCTAAACCTAACCCTAACCCAAACGCACACCCTAAACCAAACCCTAACCCTAACCCTAACCCTAACCCTAACACAAACTCTAACCCTAACCCTAACCCTAACCGTAACCCTAACCCTAACCCTAACCATAACCATAACCCTAACCCTAATCCAAACCCTAACACTAAAGCTAACTCAAACATTAACCCTAAACCTAACCCTAACCCAAACCCTAACCCTAAACCTAACCCTAACCCAAACCCAAACACTAACCCTAACCCTAACCCTAAACGTAACCCAAACCTAACCCTAACCCTTACCCTAACCCTAATCCTAACCCAAACCCAAACCCTAACCCTAACCCTAACCCAAACCCAAACCCAAACCCTAACACTAACGCAAATCTTAACCCAAACCCAAATCCTAAACCTAACCCTAACCCAAACCCTAACAATAACCAGAACCCAATCCATAACTCTATCCCTAAACCTAACCCTATCCCTAAACCTAACCCTAACCCAAACGCACACCCTAACCCTAACCCTAACCCAAACCCTATACCTAACCCTAACCCTAACGCAAACATTAACCCTAAACCTAACCCTAACCCAAACCCTAACCCTAACCCTAACCATAACCCTAACCCAAGCTCTACACGTAACCCTAACCCTAACACTAACCCTAACCCTAGCCCAAACCCTAACCCTAAACCTAACCCTAACACAAACCCTAATCCTAACCCTAACACAAACCCACACCCTAACCCAGCCCTAAACCTAACCCAAAATCTAACCGTAACCCTAACCCTAACCCTAACACTAAACGTAACACTAAACCAAACCCAAACCCTATACCTAACCCTATCCCAAACATTAACCCTAAACCTAACCCTAACCCAAACCGTAACCCTAAACCTAACCCTAACCCAAACCATAACCATAACCATAACCCTAAACCTAACCCAAACCCTAACCCTAAAACTAACCCAAACATTGACCCTAAACCTAACCCTAACCCAAACCCAAACCCTAACCCTAACCCTAACCTTAACCCAAACCCAAAACCTAACCCTAACCCTAACCCAAACCCTAACAATAACCAGAACCCAAAGCATAACTCTATCCCTAAACCTAACCAATCTCTAAACCTAACCCTAACCCAAACGCACACCCTAACCCTAACGCTAACCCAAACCCTATACCTAACCCTAACCCTAAGCCAAACATTAACCCTAAACCTAACCCTAGCCCAAACCCAAAGCCTAACTCTAACCATAACCCTAACCCAAGCTCTACACGTAACCCTAACCCTAACACTAACCCTAACCCTAGCCCAAACCCTAACCCTAAACCTAAACCTAACCCTAACACAAACCCTTACACTAACCATAACACAAACCCAAACCCTAACCCAGGACTAAACCTAACCCAAACTCTAACCATAACCCTAACCCTAACCCTAACCCTAAGACTAAACGTAACACTAAACCAAAGCCAAACCCTGTACCTAACCCTAACCCTAACCCAAACATTAACCCTAACCCTAACCCTAACCCAAACCCTAACCCTAAACCTAACCCTAACCCAAACCCTAACCATAACCCTAACCCTAACCCTAACCCTAACCCTAACCCTAACCCTAACCCAAACCCTAACCATAACCATAACCCTAACCCTAACACTAAAGCTAACCCAAACATTGACCCTAAACCTAACCCTAACCCAAACCCTAACCCTAACCATAACCCTAACCCAAACCCTAACCATAACCCAAACATTAACCTTATACCTAACCCTAACCCTAACCCAAACCCTAACCCTAAACCTAACCCTAGCCCAAACCCTAAACCTAAACCTAACCCTAACACAAACCCTAACCCTAACCCAAACCCAAACCCAATCCCTAACCCTAAACCTAATCCTAACACAAACTCTAACCGTAACCCTAACCCTAACCCTAACCCTAACCCTAACCCTAACCCTAACCCTAACCCTAAACCTAACACTAACACTAACCCAAAACCTAACCCTAACCCTAACCCTAACCCTAAACCAAACATTAAAACTAAACCTAACCCTAAACCAAACCGTAACAATAAACCTAACCCTAACCCAAACCCTAACCCTAATCCTAACCCTAACACAAACACTAACCCTAACCTTAACCCTAACCAAAATCCAAACCCTAACGCTAACCCTAACCCTAACCCTAACCCAAACCCTAACTGTAAAACTAACCCTAACCATAACCCTAAGCAAAACCCTAACACAAAACCTAACCCTAACCCTAACCCTAATCCAAACCCTAACCCTAACCCAAACCCTAAGGTTAACCAAACCAAAACCTAACCCTTACACTAACCCTAACCCCAACCCTAATCCTAAACCAAACTCAAACACTAACCCTATATCTCACCCTAACCCTAACCGAAAACCTAACACTAACACTACCCCAAACCATAACTCTATCCCAAAACCTAACCTTAACACTAAACAAAACCCAAACCTTAACAATAACTCTAACCCTAACTCACACCCCAACCCTAACCCTAACCCTAACCCTAACCCTAACCCTAACCCTAACCCAAACATTAAGCCTAAACCTAACCCTAGCCCAAACCCTAAACCTAAACCTAACCCTAACACAAACCCTAACCCTAACCCAAACATAAACCCTAATCCAAACACTAACCCTAACCCTAACTCTAACCCTCACCAAAATCCAAACGCAATCATCACCCTAAACCTAACCCTAACCCTAACCCAAACCCTAACCCTAAACCTAACTCTAAGCCAAACCCTAACCCTAACCCTAATCCTAACCCTAACCTTAACACAAACCATAATCCTAACCCTAAATGTAACCCTAACCCTAACCCTAACCCTAACACTAACACTAACCTAACTCTAATACAAACCCACACCCTAACCCTAAACCAAACCCAAACCCTAACACAGAACTTTACATTAACCCTAACCCTAAAACAAACCCAAACCGTAAACCTAAACCTAAGCCTAACAATAAACCAAACCCTAACCCTAACCCTAACCCAAACCCTAACCCTAACCCTAACCCTAACCCAAACCCAAACACTAACCCTAACCCTAGAACTAACCCAAACCCAAACCCTAAACCTAAACCTAACCCTAACCCAAACCATAACCATAACCAGAATTCAAACTATAACACTATCACTAAACCTAACCATAACCCTAAACCTAACCCTAACCCAAACGCACACCCTAAACCAAACCCTAACCCTAACCAGAACCCTAACCTTAACACAAACTCTAACCCTAACCCTAACCCTAACCCTAACCCTAACCATAACCATAACGCTAACCCTAATCCAAACCCTAACACTAAAGCTAACTCAAACATTAACCCTAAAACTAACCCTAACCCAAACCCTAACCCTAAACCTAACCCTAACCCAACCCAAACACTAACCCTAACCCTAACCCTAAACGTAACCCAAACCTAACCCTAACTCTAACCCTAATCCTAACCCAAACCCAAACCCTAACCCTAACCCTAACCCAAACCCAAACCCAAACCCTAACACTAACGCAAACATTAACCCTAAACCTAACCCTAACCCAAACCCTAACCCTAACCCTAACCATAACCCTAACCCAAGCTCTACACGTAACCCTAACCCTAACACTAACCCTAACCCTAGCCCAAACCGTAACCCTAAACCTAACCCTAACACAAACCCTAACCCTAACCCTAACACAAATCCAAACCCTAACCCAGCCCTAAACCTAACCCAAAATCTAACCGTAACCCTAACCCTAACCCTAACACTAAACGTAACACTAAACCAAACCCAAACCCTATACCTAACCCTAACCCTAACCCAAATATTAACCCTAAACCTAACCCTAACCCAAACCCTAACCCTAAACCTAACCCTAACCCAAACCCTAACCATAACCATAACCCTAAACCTAACCCAAACCCTAACCCTAAAACTAACCCAAACATTGACCCTAAACCTAACCCTAACCCAAACCCAAACCCTAACCCTAACCCTAACCTTAACCCAAACCCAAAACCTAACCCTAACCCTAATCCAAACCCTAACAATAACCAGAACCCAAAGCATAACTCTATCCCTAAACCTAACCAATCTCTAAACCTAACCCTAACCCAAACGCACACCCAAACCCTAACGCTAACCCAAACCCTATACCTAACCCTAACCCTAACCCAAACATTAACCCTAAACCTAACCCTAACCCAAATCCAAACCCTAACCCTAACCATAACCCTAACCCAAGCTCTACACGTAACCCTAACCCTAACCCTAACCCTAACCCAAACCCAAACCCAATCCCTAACCCTAAACCTAACCCTAACACAAACTCTAACCGTAACCCTAACCCTAACCCTAACCCTAACCCTAACCCTAATCCTAAACCTAACACTAACACTAACCCAAAACCTAACCCTAACCCTAACCCTAACCCTAACCCAAACATTAAAACTAAACCTAACCCTAAACCAAACCGTAACAATAAACCTAACCCTAATCCTAACCCTAACACAAACCCTAACCCTAACCTTAACCCTAACCAAAATCCAAACCCTAACGCTAACCCTAACCCTAACTCTAACCCAAACCCTAACTGTAAACCTAACCCTAACCATAACCCTAAGCAAAACCCTAACACAAAACCTAACACTAACCATAACCCTAATCCAAACCCTAACCCTAACCCAAACCCTAACGTTAACCAAACCAAAACCTAACCCTTACACTAACCCTAACCCCAACCCTAATCCTAAACCAAACTCAAACACTAACCCTATATCTCAACCTAACCCTAACCGACAACCTAACACTAACCCTACCCCAAACCATAACTCTATCCCAAAACCTAACCTTAACACTAAACCAAACCCAAACCTTAACCCTAACTCTAACCCTAACCCAAACCCTAACCCTAACCCTAACCCTAACCCTAACCCTAACCCAAACATTAACCCTAAACCTAACCCTAGCCCAAAACCTAACCCTAACACAAACCCTAACCATCACCCAAACCTAAACCCTAATCCAAACACTAACCCTAACCCTAACTCTAACCCTCACCAAAATCCAAACGCAATCATCACCCTAAACCTAACCCTAACCCTAACCCAAACCCTAACCCTAACCCTAACTCTAAGCCAAACCCTAACCCTAACCCTAATCCTAACCCTAACCTTAACACAAACCATAATCCTAACCCTAAATGTAACCCTAACCCTAACCCTAACACTAACCCTAACACTAACACTAACCTAACTCTAATACAAACCCACACCCTAACCCTAAACCAAACCCAAACCCTAACACAGAACTTTACATTAACCCTAACCCTAAGACAAACCCTACCCGTAACCCTAAACATAACCCTAACTATAACCCAAACCCTAACCCTAACCCTAACCCAAACCCTAACCATAACCCCACCCCAAACCAAACCCAAACACTAACCCTAACCCTAATCCTAACCCAAACCTAAACCCTAAACCTAAACCTAACCCTAACCCAAACCCTAACCATAACCAGAATTCAAAGTATAACGCTATCACTAAACCTAACCATAACCCTAAACCTAACCCTAACCCAAACGCACACCCTAAACCAAACCCTAACCCTAACCCTAACCCTAACCCTAACACAAACTCTAACCCTAACCCTAACCCTAACCATAACCCTAACCCTAACCCTAACCATAACCATAACCCTAACCCTAATCCAAACACTAACACTAAAGCTAACTCAAACATTAACCCTAAACCTAACCCTAACCCAAACCCTAACCCTAAACCTAACCCTAACCCAAACCCAAACACTAACCCTAACCCTAACCCTAAACGTAACCCAAACCTAACCCTAACCCTAACCCTAACCCTAATCCTAACCCAAACCCAAACCCTAACCCTAACCCTAACCCAAACCCAAACCCAAACCCTAACACTAACGCAAACCTTAACCCAAACCCAAATCCTAAACCTAACCCTAACCCAAACCCTAACAATAACCAGAACCCAAACCATAACTCTATCCCTAAACCTAACCCTATCCCTAAACCTAACCCTAACCCAAACGCACACCCTAACCCTAACCCTAACCCAAACCCTATACCTAACCCTAACCCTAACGCAAATATTAACCATAAACCTAACCCTAACACAAACCCTAACCCTAACCCTAACACAAACCCAAACCCTAACCCAAGCTCTACACGTAACCCTAACCCTAACACTAACCCTAACCCTAGCCCAAACCCTAACCCTAAACCTAACCCTAACACAAACCCTAATCCTAACCCTAACACAAACCCACACCCGAACCCAGCCCTAAACCAAACCCAAAATCTAACCGTAAACCTAACCCTAACCCTAACACTAAACGTAACACTAAACCAAACCCAAACCCTATACCTAACCCTAACCCAAACATTAACCCTAAACCTAACCCTAACCCAAACCCTAACCCTAAACCTAACCCTAACCCAAAACATAACCATAACCATAACCCTAAACCTAACCCAAACCCTAACCATAAAACTAACCCAAACATTGACCCTAAACCTAACCCTAACCCAAACCCAAACCCTAACCCTAACCCTAACCTTAACCCAAACCCAAACCCTAACCCTAACCCTAACCCAAACCCTAACAATAACCAGAACCCAAACCATAACTGTATCCCTAAACCTAACCCTATCCCTAAACCTAACCCTAACCCTAACCCTAATCCTAACACAAACCCTAACCCTAACCCTAACCCTAACAATAACCCAAACCCTAACCCTAACCCTAACCCAAACCCTAACCCTAACCCTAACCCTAACCCAAACCCAAACACTAACCCTAACCCTAATGTTAACCCAAAACCAAACCCTAAACCTAAACCTAACCCTAATCCAAACCATAACCATAACCAGAATTCAAACTATAACACTATCACTAAACCTAACCAAAACCCAAAACCTAACCCTAATCGTAACCTTAATACTAACCCCAACCCTACCCCAAACCCTAACCCTAATACTAACCCTAAGCCTACCACTAACCGAAACCCTCACAATAACCCTACCCCTACCCTAACCCTAAAAAACCTTAACCCCAAACCTAACCAAAATCCTAACCCTAACCCTAACCCTAAACCAAAACTTAAACCTAACCCTAACCCTAACCCTAACCCAAAACCCTAACCCTAACCCCAATCCTAATCCTAACCCTAACCCTAACCCTAAACCAAACCCTAACCCTAACCCAAATCTTTTCCCTTACACTAACCCTAAACCTAATCCTAACCCTAAACCTAACCTTAACCCTAAACCTAACACTAACCCAAACCCTAATCCTAGCCCTAATCCTAACTCTAGACCAAACCCTAACCCTGTCCCTAATCCTAATCCTAATCCTAACCCTAATCCTAACGCTAACCCTAACCCTAACCCTAAATCTAACCCTAACCATAACACAAACCCAAACCCTAATCCTAACCCTAATCCTAACCCTAACCCTAAACCTAATCCTAACCCTAACCCTAACCCTAACCCTAACCCTAACCAAACCCTAAAACTAACCCTAATCCTAACCTTAACCCTAACCCTAATCCTAACCCTAAACCTAACCCTAACTGAACCCCTAACCCTAAACTCACCCTAACCCAAACCATAACCCTAACCCTAAACCTAACCCTATCTCAAAACCTAACTTGAACCCTAACCCAAACCCTAACACTAAACCTAACCTTAACCCTAACCCTAACCCAAACCCTAAACCTAACCCCTGACCCTAAACCCTAACCCTAACCCTAACCCTAACCCTAAAACTAATCCAAACCAAAATCCTAAACTTAACCCTAATCGTAACCTTAATACTAACCTTAACCCTACCCCAAACCCTAACCCTAATACTAACCCTAAGCCTACCACTAACCGAAACCCTCACAATAACCCTACCCCTTCCCTAACCCTAAAAAACCTTAACCCTAAACCTAACCAAAATCCTAACCCTAACCCTAACCCTAAACCAAAACTTAAACCTAACCCTAACCCTAACCCTAACCCAAAACCCTAACCCTAACCCCAATCCTAATCCTAACCCTAACCCTAACCCTAAACCAAACCCTAACCCTAACCCAAATCTTAACCCTTACACTAACCCTAAACCTAATCCTAACCCTAAACCTAACCTTAACCCAAAACCTAACCCTAACCCTAACACTAACCTTAGCCCTAAACCCTAACCCTAAATCTAATCCTAACCCTAAACCTAACCGAAACCCAAACACTAAACTTAACCCTAATCCTAACCGTTACCCAAACCCAAAACCTAACCCTAACCCTAACTCTAACCCTAACCCAAACCCAAACCCTTACCATAAACCTAAAACTACCCCTAACCAAAACCCAAACGATAACCCAAACACTAACCCTAACTCAAACCCACACCATAACCCTAACTCTAACCCAAACCCTAACCCTAACCCTAACACAAACCCTACCCCTAACCCTAACCCTAAACCTAACCCCTATTGCCTAACCCCAAACCCTAACCCAAACCCTAACCCTAACCCTAACACTAACTCAAACCCTAATCATAACCCTAACCCAAACCAAAACGCTAATGGTAACCCCAATACTAACCCTAACCGAAACCCTAACCCTAACACTAACCCAAACCCTAAACCTAACCATAACCCTAACCCCAAACAAAACCCTAACCCTAACCCTAATTCTGATCCTAACCCTAATCCTAACCCTAACCCTAACCCTAACCCTAACTCTAACCCTAACCATAACCCAAATCCAAACACTAAACCTAACCCTAATCCAAACCCTAACCTTACCCTAATCCTAACCCTAACCCTAACCCTAACCCTAACCCTAACCCTAACCCTAACTCAACCCCTACTCCTATCCCTAACCCTAACCCAAACCATAACCCTAACCCTAACCCTAACCCTATCTCAAAACCTAAACATAACCCTAACCCTAACCCGAACACAAACCCTAACCCTAACCCTAAACCTAACCCAAAACTTTAACCTAACGCTAACCCTAACCCTAAACCAATCCCTAACCCTTACCCTAACCCTAACCCTGATCCTAACCCTAACCCTAACCCTAACCTTATCCCTAACCCTAACCCTAACCCAAAACGTAAACTTAAACCTAACCCTAACACAAGCCAAAACTCTAACCGAACCCTAATCCTATTCCTAACCCTAACCGTAACCCTAAACCAAACTCTAACCCTAACCCAAATCTTAACCCTTATACTAACACTAACCCAAATCCTAAACCTAAACCTAAACTTAACCCAAACCCTAAACCTAACCCTAACACTAACCTTAACCCTAAACCCTAACCCTAACCCTAATCCTAACGCTAAAACTAACCGAAACCCAAACCCTAAACCTAACACTAATCGTAACCCTAACCCTAAACCTAACCGAAACCCAAACACTAAACTTAACCCTATTCGTAACCCTTACCCTAACTCTAACCCTAACTCTAACACTAATCCTAACCTTAACCCTAACCCTAACCCAAAATGTAAACCAAACCCTAACCCTAACCCTAACCCTAATCCTAACCTTAACCCTAAACCTAACCCTAACCCTAACCCTAACTGTAAACCAAACCCTAACCCTAACCCTAAATCTAACCCTAATGCAAACCCTAAACCTAACTCAAACTCAA
>CM069549.1:47207500-47222500 GCA_035773235.1 Eospalax fontanierii | reverse complement strand
CCTAATCCTAACCCTCACCCTAACCCTAACTCAAACCCTAACCCAAATCCTAGCCCTAAAACCTTACCCTAACCCTAACCCGAACCCTAAACCTAACCCAAACCCAAACACTAAACTTAACCCTAGTCGTAACCCCAATACTAACCCTAAACCTAACCCAAACCCTAACCCTAACACTAACCCTAACCCTAATCCAAAACCTAACACTAACCCTAACCGAAACCCTAACCCTAACCCTAACCCTAAAACCTTACCCTAACCCTAACACTAACCGTAACCCGAACGCTAAACCTAACCGAAACCGAAACACTAAACCTAACCCTAATCCTTAACCTAATCCTAACCCTAACCCTAAACCTAACCCTAACCCTAAACTTAACTCAAACTCAAACACTGACCCTAACCCTAAACCTAACAAAAACCATAACCCTAAACCTAAGACTAACCCTAACTCAAACCCTAACCCTAACCCTAACCCTAAAACAAAACCTAAACCGAACCCTAACCCTAACCCTAACCCAAACCCTAACCCTAAACCTAATCCTAATCCTAACCCTAACCCTAACCCTAAACCAAGCACTAAACCAAACCCAAACCCTAACCCTAACCCTAACCCTAACTCAAACCCACACCGTAACCCTAACCCTAACCCAAGCCTAACACTAACCCTAACCCAAACCCTAACCCTAACCCTATCCCTAAACCTAACCCCAACCCCTAACTCCAACCCCTAACCCAAACCCTAACCCTAACCCTAACTCTAACCCAAACCCTAACCATAACCCTAAACCAAACCAAAACCCTAATCGTAACCCCAATACTAACCCTAACCCAAACCCTAAACCTAACACTAACCCAAACCCTAAACCTAACCCTAACCCTAACCCAAACCAAAACCCTAAACCTAACCCTAATCCTAATCCTAACCCTAACCCTAATCCTAACCCTAACCCTAACCCTAACCCTAACTCTAACCCTAACCATAACCCAAACCCAAACCCTAACCCTAACCCTAATCCTAACCCTAACCTTAACCCTAACCCTAACTCAACTCCTAACCCTAACCTTAACCTCACCCTAACCCTAACCCAACCCATAACAATAACCCTAACCCTAACACAAACCCTAATCCTAACCCTCACCCTAACCCTAACTCAAACCCTAACCCAAATCCTAGCCCTAAAACCTTACCGTAACCCTAACCCGAACCCTAAACCTAACCCAAACCCAAACACTAAACTTAACCCTAGTCGTAACCCCAATACTAACCCTAAACCTAACCCAAACCCTAACCCTAACACTAACCCTAACCCTAATCCAAAACCTAACACTAACCCTAACCGAAACCCTAACCCTAACCCTAACCCTAACCCTAACCCAAACCGTAACTCTAACCCTAATGCTAACCCTAACCCTAATCCTAAACCTAACCCTAACCCAAACAGTAACCCTAACCCTAACACTAAACCTAAACCTAACCCAAACCAAAATTCTAAACCTAAACCTAACCCAAACCCAAACCCTAACCCTAACACTAACCCTAAACCTAAACCTAACCCTCACCAAAACCCTAACCCTAACAATAATCCTAAACCTTACCCTAACCCTAAACCTAACCCTAACCCTAACCCTGACCCTAATCCTAACAATAAAACTAACCCTAACCCTAATCCTAATGCTAACTCTAACACTAACCCTAACCCAAACCCTAACCTTAACCCTAATCCTAACACTAACCCTAACCCTAACCCTAACCCTAGCCCTAGCCCTAACCCAAACCCTAACCGTAACCCTAACCCTACCCTTAACCCAAACCCTAACCCTAACCATAACCCTAACCCTAAAACTTACCCTAACACTAATCCTAACTATAACCCTAACACTAAACCAAATGCTAACCCTAACCCTAACCCAAACCCTAACCCTAACTTTACCCCTAACCCAAACTCGAACCCTAACACTAACCCGAACCCTAACCCTAACCCTAACCCAAACCCAAACCCTAACCCAACGCTAACCGTAACAGAAACCCTAAACCTAATCCTAATCCAAAACCAAACGCTAACCCTAACCCTAAATCTAACCCTAAGCCTAACCCTAACCCTAACCCTAACCCTAACTCGAGCCCTAACACTAACCCTAACCCTAACCCTACCGTAACCCTAATCCTAACATTAACACTAAACTTAGCCTAACCCTAACCCAAATAGTAACCCTAATCCTAACTATACCCCTTACCCTAACCCAAATACTAACCCTAATCCTAAACCTAACCCTAACCCTAACCCAAAACGTAAACCTTACCCTAACCCAAACCCTAACCCTAACCTTAAACCTAACCCTAACCCTAACCCTAATCCTAACAATAACCCTAAACCTAACCCAAACCCTAACCTTAACCCTAACCCTAACCCAAATGAAACCCTAACCCTAACCCTAAACCTAACCCAAATCCAAACCCTAAACCTAACCCTAACCCAAAACCTAACCCTAACCCTAACCATAACCCTAACCCAAGCTCTACACGTAACCCTAACCCTAACACTAACCCTAACCCTAGCCCAAACCCTAACCCTAACCCTAACCCTAACCCAAACCCTAACCCTAACCATAACCCAAACATTAACCTTATACCTAACCCCAACCCTAACGCAAACCCTAACCCTAAACCTAAGCCTAGCCCAAACCCTAAATCTAAACCTAACCCTAACACAAACCCTAACCCTAACCCAAACCCAAACCCAATCCCTAACCCTAAACCTAACCCTAACACAAACTCTAACCGTAACCCTAACCCTAACCCTAACCCTAACCGTAAACCTAACACTAACACTAACCCAAAACCTAACCCTAACCCTAACCCTAACCCTAACCCAAACATTAAAACTAAACCTAACCCTAAACCAAACCGTAAAAATAAACCTAACCCTAACCCAAACCCTAACCCTAATCCTAACCCTAACACAAACTCTAACCCTAACCTTAACCCTAAACAAAATCCAAACCCTAACGCTAACCCTAACCCTAACCCTAACCCAAACCCTAACTGTAAACCTAACCCTAACCGTAACCCTAAGCAAAACCCTAACACAAAACCTAACCCTAACCCTAACCCTAATCCAAACCCTAACCCTAACCCAAACCCTAACGTTAACCAAACCAAAACCTAACCCTTACACTAACCCTAACCCCAACCCTAATCCTAAACCAAACTCAAACACTAACCCTATATCTCACCCTAACCCTAACCCTAACCCTAACACTAACCCTACCCCAAACCATAACTCTATCCCAAAACCTAACCTTATCACTAAACCAAACCCAAACCTTAACCCTAACCCCAACCCTAGCCCAAACCCTAACCCTAACCCTAACCCTAACCCTAACCCTAACCCTAACCCTAACCCAAACATTAACCCTAAACCTAAACCCTAGCCCAAACCCTAACCCTAAACTTAACCCTAACACAAACCCTAACCCTAACCCAAACCTAAACCCTAATCCAAACACTAACCCTAACCCTAACTCTAACCCTCACCAAAATCCAAACGCAATCATCACCCTAAACCTAACCCTAACCCTAACCCAAACCCTAACCTTAACTCTAAGCCAAACCCTAACCCTAACCCTAATCCTAACCCTAACCTTAACACAAACCATAATCCTAACCCTAAATGTAACCCTAACCCTAACCCTAACCCTAACCCTAACACTAACACTAACCTAACTCTAATACAAACCCACACCCTAACCCTAAACCAAACCCAATCCCTAACACAGAACTTTACATTATCCCTACCCCTAAAACAAACCCAAACCTTAAACCTAAACCTAAGACTAACAACAACCCACACCCTAACCCTAACCCTAACCCAAACCCTAACCATAACCCTAACCCTAACCCAAACCCAAACACTAACCCTAACCCTAATCCTAACACAAACCCAAACCCTAAACCTAAACCTAACCCTAACCCAAACCCTAACCATAACCAGAATTCAAACTATAACACTATCACTAAACCTAACCATAACCCTAAACCTAACCCTAACCCAAACGCACACCCTAAACCAAACCCTAACCCTAACCCTAACCCTAACCCTAACACAAACTCTAACCCTAACCCTAACCCTAACCGTAACCCTAACCCTAACCCTAACCATAACCATAACCCTAACCCTAATCCAAACCTTAACACTAAATCTAACTCAAACATTAACCCTAAACCTAACCCTAACCCAAACCCTAACCCTAAACCTAACCCTAACCCAAACCCAAACCCAAACCCTAACCCTAACCCTAACCCTAACCCAAACCCAAACCCAAACCCTAACACTAACGCAAATCTTAACCCAAACCCAAATCCTAAACCTAACCCTAACCCAAACCCTAACAATAACCAGAACCCAATCCATAACTCTATCCCTAAACCTAACCCTATCCCTAAACCTAACCCTAACCCAAACGCACACCCTAACCCTAACCCTAACCCAAACCCTATACCTAACCCTAACCCTAACGCAAACATTAACCCTAAACCGAACCCTAACCCAAACCCTAACCCTAACCCTAACCATAACCCTAACCCAAGCTCTACACATAACCCTAACCCTAACACTAACCCTAACCCTAGCCCAAACCCTAACCCTAAACCTAACCCTAACACAAACCCTAATCCTAACCCTAACACAAACCCACACCCTAACCCAGCCCTAAACCTAACCCAAAATCTAACCGTAACCCTAACCCTAACCCTAACACTAAACGTAACACTAAACCAAACCCAAACCCTATACCTAACCCTATCCCAAACATTAACCCTAAACCTAACCCTAACCCAAACCGTAACCCTAAACCTAACCCTAACCCAAACCATAACCATAACCATAACCCTAAACCTAACCCAAACCCTAACCCTAAAACTAACCCAAACATTGACCCTAAACCTAACCCTAACCCAAACCCAAACCCTAACCCTAACCCTAACCTTAACCCAAACCCAAAACCTAACCCTAACCCTAACCCAAACCCTAACAATAACCAGAACCCAAAGCATAACTCTATCCCTAAACCTAACCAATCTCTAAACCTAACCCTAACCCAAACGCACACCCTAACCCTAACGCTAACCCAAACCCTATACCTAACCCTAACCCTAAGCCAAACATTAACCCTAAACCTAACCCTAACCCAAACCCAAACCCTAACTCTAACCATAACCCTAACCCAAGCTCTACACGTAACCCTAACCCTAACACTAACCCTAACCCTAGCCCAAACCCTAACCCTAAACCTAAACCTAACCCTAACACAAACCCTTACACTAACCATAACACAAACCCAAACCCTAACCCAGGACTAAACCTAACCCAAACTCTAACCATAACCCTAACCCTAACCCTAACCCTAAGACTAAACGTAACACTAAACCAAAGCCAAACCCTGTACCTAACCCTAACCCTAACCCAAACATTAACCCTAACCCTAACCCTAACCCAAACCCTAACCCTAAACCTAACCCTAACCCAAACCCTAACCATAACCCTAACCCTAACCCTAACCCTAACCCTAACCCTAACCCTAACCCTAACCCAAACCCTAACCATAACCATAACCCTAACCCTAACACTAAAGCTAACCCAAACATTGACCCTAAACCTAACCCTAACCCAAACCCTAACCCTAACCATAACCCTAACCCAAACCCTAACCATAACCCAAACATTAACCTTATACCTAACCCTAACCCTAACCCAAACCCTAACCCTAAACCTAACCCTAGCCCAAACCCTAAACCTAAACCTAACCCTAACACAAACCCTAACCCTAACCCAAACCCAAACCCAATCCCTAACCCTAAACCTAATCCTAACACAAACTCTAACCGTAACCCTAACCCTAAACCTAACCCTAACCCTAACCCTAACCCTAACCCTAACCCTAAACCTAACACTAACACTAACCCAAAACCTAACCCTAACCCTAACCCTAACCCTAAACCAAACATTAAAACTAAACCTAACCCTAAACCAAACCGTAACAATAAACCTAACCCTAACCCAAACCCTAACCCTAATCCTAACCCTAACACAAACACTAACCCTAACCTTAACCCTAACCAAAATCCAAACCCTAACGCTAACCCTAACCCTAACCCTAACCCAAACCCTAACTGTAAAACTAACCCTAACCATAACCCTAAGCAAAACCCTAACACAAAACCTAACCCTAACCCTAACCCTAATCCAAACCCTAACCCTAACCCAAACCCTAAAGTTAACCAAACCAAAACCTAACCCTTACACTAACCCTAACCCCAACCCTAATCCTAAACCAAACTCAAACACTAACCCTATATCTCACCCTAACCCTAACCGAAAACCTAACACTAACACTACCCCAAACCATAACTCTATCCCAAAACCTAACCTTAACACTAAACAAAACCCAAACCTTAACAATAACTCTAACCCTAACCCAAACCCTAACCCTAACCCTAACCCTAACCCTAACCCTAACCCTAACCCTAACCCTAACCCAAACATTAAGCCTAAACCTAACCCTAGCCCAAACCCTAAACCTAAACCTAACCCTAACACAAACCCTAACCCTAACCCAAACCTAAACCCTAATCCAAACACTAACCCTAACCCTAACTCTAACCCTCACCAAAATCCAAACGCAATCATCACCCTAAACCTAACCCTAACCCTAACCCAAACCCTAACCCTAAACCTAACTCTAAGCCAAACCCTAACCCTAACCCTAATCCTAACCCTAACCTTAACACAAACCATAATCCTAACCCTAAATGTAACCCTAACCCTAACCCTAACCCTAACACTAACACTAACCTAACTCTAATACAAACCCACACCCTAACCCTAAACCAAACCCAAACCCTAACACAGAACTTTACATTAACCCTAACCCTAAAACAAACCCAAACCGTAAACCTAAACCTAAGCCTAACAATAAACCAA
The DNA here is from genome assembly GCA_035773235.1 of Eospalax fontanierii. Lineage (NCBI taxonomy): Eukaryota > Metazoa > Chordata > Mammalia > Rodentia > Spalacidae > Eospalax > Eospalax fontanierii. Next base: position 47,215,517 of record CM069549.1, on the reverse strand, counting down.
ACCCTAACCCTAACCCTAACCCAAACCCTAACCCTAACCCTAACCCTAACCCAAACCCAAACACTAACCCTAACCCTAGAACTAACCCAAACCCAAACCCTAAACCTAAACCTAACCCTAACCCAAACCATAACCATAACCAGAATTCAAACTATAACACTATCACTAAACCTAACCATAACCCTAAACCTAACCCTAAGCCAAACGCACACCCTAAACCAAACCCTAACCCTAACCAGAACCCTAACCTTAACACAAACTCTAACCCTAACCCTAACCCTAACCCTAACCCTAACCATAACCATAACGCTAACCCTAATCCAAACCCTAACACTAAAGCTAACTCAAACATTAACCCTAAAACTAACCCTAACCCAAACCCTAACCCTAAACCTAACCCTAACCCAACCCAAACACTAACCCTAACCCTAACCCTAAACGTAACCCAAACCTAACCCTAACTCTAACCCTAATCCTAACCCAAACCCAAACCCTAACCCTAACCCTAACCCAAACCCAAACCCAAACCCTAACACTAACGCAAACCTTAACCCAAACCCAAATCCTAAACCTAACCCTAACCCAAACCCTAACAATAACCAGAACCCAAACCATAACTCAATCCCTAAACCTAACCCTATCCCTAAACCTAACCCTAACCCAAACGCACACCCTAACCCTAACCCTAACCCAAAACCTATACCTAACCCTAACCCTAACGCAAACATTAACCCTAAACCTAACCCTAGCCCAAACCCTAACCCTAACCCTAACCATAACCCTAACCCAAGCTCTACACGTAACCCTAACCCTAACACTAACCCTAACCCTAGCCCAAACCGTAACCCTAAATCTAACCCTAACACAAACCCTAACCCTAACCCTAACACAAATCCAAACCCTAACCCAGCCCTAAACCTAACCCAAAATCTAACCGTAACCCTAACCCTAACCCTAACACTAAACGTAACACTAAACCAAACCCAAACCCTATACCTAACCCTAACCCTAACCCAAATATTAACCCTAAACCTAACCCTAACCCAAACCCTAACCCTAAACCTAACCCTAACCCAAACCCTAACCATAACCATAACCCTAAACCTAACCCAAACCCTAACCCTAAAACTAACCCAAACATTGACCCTAAACCTAACCCTAACCCAAACCCAAACCCTAACCCTAACCCTAACCTTAACCCAAACCCAAAACCTAACCCTAACCCTAATCCAAACCCTAACAATAACCAGAACCCAAAGCATAACTCTATCCCTAAACCTAACCAATCTCTAAACCTAACCCTAACCCAAACGCACACCCAAACCCTAACGCTAACCCAAACCCTATACCTAACCCTAACCCTAACCCAAACATTAACCCTAAACCTAACCCTAACCCAAATCCAAACCCTAACCCTAACCATAACCCTAACCCAAGCTCTACACGTAACCCTAACCCTAACCCTAACCCTAACCCAAACCCAAACCCAATCCCTAACCCTAAACCTAACCCTAACACAAACTCTAACCGTAACCCTAACCCTAACCCTAACCCTAACCCTAACCCTAATCCTAAACCTAACACTAACACTAACCCAAAACCTAACCCTAACCCTAACCCTAACCCTAACCCAAACATTAAAACTAAACCTAACCCTAAACCAAACCGTAACAATAAACCTAACCCTAATCCTAACCCTAACACAAACCCTAACCCTAACCTTAACCCTAACCAAAATCCAAACCCTAACGCTAACCCTAACCCTAACCCTAACCCAAACCCTAACTGTAAACCTAACCCTAACCATAACCCTAAGCAAAACCCTAACACAAAACCTAACACTAACCATAACCCTAATCCAAACCCTAACCCTAACCCAAACCCTAACGTTAACCAAACCAAAACCTAACCCTTACACTAACCCTAACCCCAACCCTAATCCTAAACCAAACTCAAACACTAACCCTATATCTCAACCTAACCCTAACCGACAACCTAACACTAACCCTACCCCAAACCATAACTCTATCCCAAAACCTAACCTTAACACTAAACCAAACCCAAACCTTAACCCTAACTCTAACCCTAACCCAAACCCTAACCCTAACCCTAACCCTAACCCTAACCCTAACCCAAACATTAACCCTAAACCTAACCCTAGCCCAAAACCTAACCCTAACACAAACCCTAACCATCACCCAAACCTAAACCCTAATCCAAACACTAACCCTAACCCTAACTCTAACCCTCACCAAAATCCAAACGCAATCATCACCCTAAACCTAACCCTAACCCTAACCCAAACCCTAACCCTAACCCTAACTCTAAGCCAAACCCTAACCCTAACCCTAATCCTAACCCTAACCTTAACACAAACCATAATCCTAACCCTAAATGTAACCCTAACCCTAACCCTAACACTAACCCTAACACTAACACTAACCTAACTCTAATACAAACCCACACCCTAACCCTAAACCAAACCCAAACCCTAACACAGAACTTTACATTAACCCTAACCCTAAAACAAACCCAAACCGTAAACATAAACCTAAGCCTAACAATAACCCAAACCCTAACCCTAACCCTAACCCAAACCCTAACCATAACCCTAACCCTAACCCAAACCCAAACACTAACCCTAACCCTAATCCTAACCCAAACCTAAACCCTAAACCTAAACCTAACCCTAACCCAAACCCTAACCATAACCAGAATTCAAAGTATAACGCTATCACTAAACCTAACCATAACCCTAAACCTAACCCTAACCCAAACGCACACCCTAAACCAAACCCTAACCCTAACCCTAACCCTAACCCTAACACAAACTCTAACCCTAACCCTAACCCTAACCGTAACCCTAACCCTAACCCTAACCATAACCATAACCCTAACCCTAATCCAAACCCTAACACTAAAGCTAACTCAAACATTAACCCTAAACCTAACCCTAACCCAAACCCTAACCCTAAACCTAACCCTAACCCAAACCCAAACACTAACCCTAACCCTAACCCTAAACGTAACCCAAACCTAACCCTAACCCTAACCCTAACCCTAATCCTAACCCAAACCCAAACCCTAACCCTAACCCTAACCCAAACCCAAACCCAAACCCTAACACTAATGCAAACCTTAACCCAAACCCAAATCCTAAACCTAACCCTAACCCAAACCCTAACAATAACCAGAACCCAAACCATAACTCTATCCCTAAACCTAACCCTATCCCTAAACCTAACCCTAACCCAAACGCACACCCTAACCCTAACCCTAACCCAAACCCTATACCTAACCCTAACCCTAACGCAAATATTAACCCTAAACCTAACCCTAACCCAAACCCTAACCCTAACCCTAACCATAACCCTAACCCAAGCTCTACACGTAACCCTAACCCTAACACTAACCCTAACCCTAGCCCAAACCCTAACCCTAAACCTAACCCTAACACAAACCCTAATCCTAACCCTAACACAAACCCACACCCGAACCCAGCCCTAAACCAAACCCAAAATCTAACCGTAAACCTAACCCTAACCCTAACACTAAACGTAACACTAAACCAGAATTCAAACTATAACACTATCACTAAACCTAACCATAACCCTAAACCTAACCCTAATCGTAACCTTAATACTAACCCTAACCCCACCCCAAACCCTAACCCTAATACTAACCCTAAGCCTACCACTAACCGAAACCCTCACAATAACCCTACCCCTACCCTAACCCTAAAAAACCTTAACCCCAAACCTAACCAAAATCCTAACCCTAACCCTAACCCTAAACCAAAACTTAAACCTAACCCTAACCCTAACCCTAACCCAAAACCCTAACCCTAACCCCAATCCTAATCCTAACCCTAACCCTAACCCTAAACCAAACCCTAACCCTAACCCAAATCTTTTCCCTTACACTAACCCTAAACCTAATCCTAACCCTAAACCTAACCTTAACCCTAAACCTAACACTAACCCAAACCCTAACCCTAACCCTAACCCTAACCCAAAACAAAACCCTAACCCTAACCCTAATCCTAATCCTAATCCTAACCCTAATCCTAACGCTAACCCTAACCCTAACCCTAAATCTAACCCTAACCATAACACAAACCCAAACCCTAATCCTAACCCTAATCCTAACCCTAACCCTAAACCTAATCCTAACCCTAACCCTAACCCTAACCCTAACCCTAACCAAACCCTAAAACTAACCCTAATCCTAACCTTAACCCTAACCCTAATCCTAACCCTAAACCTAACCCTAACTGAACCCCTAACCCTAAACTCACCCTAACCCAAACCAGAACCCTAGCACTAAAACTACCCCTATCTCAAAACCTACCTTGAACCCTAACCCACACCCTAACACCAAACCTAACCCTAACACCAACCATAACCCAAACCCTAAACCTAACCCCTGACCCTAAACCCTAACCCTAACCCTAACCCTAACCCTAAAACTAATCCAAACCAAAATCCTAAACTTAACCCTAATCGTAACCTTAATACTAACCTTAACCCTACCCCAAACCCTAACCCTAATACTAACCCTAATTGCCTACCACTAACCGAAACCCTCACAATAACCCTACCCCTTCCCTAACCCTAAAAAACCTTAACCCTAAACCTAACCAAAATCCTAACCCTAACCCTAACCCTAAACCAAAACTTAAACCTAACCCTAACCCTAACCCTAACCCAAAACCCTAACCCTAACCCCAATCCTAATCCTAACCCTAACCCTAACCCTAAACCAAACCCTAACCCTAACCCAAATCTTAACCCTTACACTAACCCTAAACCTAATCCTAACCCTAAACCTAACCTTAACCCAAAACCTAACCCTAACCCTAACACTAACCTTAACCCTAAACCCTAACCCTAAATCTAATCCTAACCCTAAACCTAACCGAAACCCAAACACTAAACTTAACCCTAATCGTAACCGTTACCCAAACCCAAAACCTAACCCTAACCCTAACTCTAACCCTAACCCAAACCCAAACCCTTACCATAAACCTAAAACTACCCCTAACCAAAACCCAAACGATAACCCAAACACTAACCCTAACTCAAACCCACACCATAACCCTAACTCTAACCCAAACCCTAACCCTAACCCTAACACAAACCCTACCCCTAACCCTAACCCTAAACCTAACCCCTAATGCCTAACCCCAAACCCTAACCCAAACCCTAACCCTAACCCTAACACTAACTCAAACCCTAATCATAACCCTAACCCAAACCAAAACGCTAATGGTAACCCCAATACTAACCCTAACCGAAACCCTAACCCTAACACTAACCCAAACCCTAAACCTAACCATAACCCTAACCCCAAACAAAACCCTAACCCTAACCCTAATTCTGATCCTAACCCTAATCCTAACCCTAACCCTAACCCTAACCCTAACCCTAACTCTAACCCTAACCATAACCCAAATCCAAACACTAAACCTAACCCTAATCCAAACGCTAACCTTACCCTAATCCTAACCCTAACCCTAACCCTAACCCTAACCCTAACCCTAACCCTAACTCAACCCCTATTCCTAACCCTAACCCTAACCCAAACCATAACCCTAACCCTAACCCTAACCCTATCTCAAAACCTAAACATAACCCTAACCCTAACCCGAACACAAACCCTAACCCTAACCCTAAACCTAACCCAAAACTTTAACCTAACGCTAACCCTAACCCTAAACCAATCCCTAACCCTTACCCTAACCCTAACCCTGATCCTAACCCTAACCCTAACCCTAAACTTATCCCTAACCCTAACCCTAACCCAAAACGTAAACTTAAACCTAACCCTAACACAAGCCAAAACTCTAACCGAACCCTAATCCTATTCCTAACCCTAACCGTAACCCTAAACCAAACTCTAACCCTAACCCAAATCTTAACCCTTATACTAACACTAACCCAAATCCTAAACCTAAACCTAAACTTAACCCAAACCCTAAACCTAACCCTAACACTAACCTTAACCCTAAACCCTAACCCTAACCCTAATCCTAACGCTAAAACTAACCGAAACCCAAACCCTAAACCTAACACTAATCGTAACCCTAACCCTAAACCTAACCGAAACCCAAACACTAAACTTAACCCTATTCGTAACCCTTACCCTAACTCTAACCCTAACTCTAACACTAATCCTAACCTTAACCCTAACCCTAACCCAAAATGTAAACCAAACCCTAACCCTAACCCTAACCCTAATCCTAACCTTAACCCTAAACCTAACCCTAACCCTAACCCTAACTGTAAACCAAACCCTAACCCTAACCCTAACCCTAACCCTAATGCAAACCCTAAACCTAACTCAAACTCAAACCCAAACCATAATCCTAACCCTAACCCTAACCCAAACCCTAACCCTAACCCAAACCCTAACCCTAACACAAACCCAAACCCTAAACCTAACTCTATCCCGAATCCAAACCCTAATCCTAACATTAAAACTAACCAAAAACCTAAACCTAACCCTAAACCTAATCCTAAACCAAACCCTAACCCTAACCCTAAACCTAATCCTAACCTTAACCCTAACCCTAACCCTAACCCAAACCCTAAACCTAACCCTAAACCTAAACCCTAACCCTAACCCTAACCCTAACCCTAACACTAACCCAAACCCTAACTCTAACCCTAACCCAAACAAAAACCTAACCCTAACCCTAACCCTAACCCTAAACCAAACCCTAACCCTAACCCTAACCCAAACACTAACCCTAACCCTAACCCTAAACACTAAACCTAACCCTAACCCTTAAACTAACACTAGACCTAACCCAAACCCAAAACCTAAACTTAACCCTAATCGTAACCCTAACCCTAACCCAAACCCTAACCCTAATACTAACCCTAGCCCTATCCCTAATCCTATCTGTAATCCTAATCCTAACCCTAACCCTAACCCATACCCAAACCCTAACCCTAATCCAAACCCTCACCCTAACCCTACCCCTACCCTAACCCTAAACCAAATCCTAACCCTAACCCTAACCATAATCCTAACCCTAACCCTAACCAAAAATCTAAACCGAACACTTACCCTAACCCTAACCCAAACCCTAACCCAAACCCTAATCCTAACCCTAACCCTAACACTAACTCAAACCGTAACCCTAACCCTAGCCCTAAAACCTTACCCTAACCCTAACACTAACCCTAAACCGAACCCTAAACCTAACCCAAACCGAAACACTAAACCTAACCCTAATCCTAAACCTAATCCTAAACCTAACCCTAAACCTAACCCTAACCCTAAACTTAACTCAAACTCAAACACTGACCCTAACCCTAAACCTAACAAAAACCATAACCCTAAACCTAAGACTAACCCAAACTCAAACCCTAACCCTAACCCTAACCCTAAAACAAAACCTAAACCGAACCCTAACCCTAACCCTAACCCTAACCCAAACCCTAACCCTAAACCTAATCCTAATCCTAACCCTAACCCTAACTCTAAACCAAGCACTAAACCAAACCCAAACCCTAACCCTAACCCTAACCCTAACTCAAACCCACACCGTAACCCTAACCCTAACCCAAACCTAACCCTAACCCTAACCCAAACCCTAACCCTAACCCTATCCCTAAACCTAACCCCAACCCCTAACTCCAACCCCTAACCCAAACCCTAACCCTAACCCTAACTCTAACCCAAACCCTAACCATAACCCTAAACCAAACCAAAACCCTAATCGTAACCCCAATACTAACCCTAACCCAAACCTAAACCTAACACTAACCCAAACCCTAAACCTAACCCTAACCCTAACCCAAACCAAAACCCTAAACCTAACCCTAATCCTAATCCTAACCCTAACCCTAATCCTAACCCTAACCCTAACCTAACCCTAACTCTAACCCTAACCATAACCCAAACCCAAACCCTAACCCTAACCCTAATCCTAACCCTAACCTTAATCCTAACCCTAACTCAACTCCTAACCCTAACCTTAACCTCACCCTAACCCTAACCCAACCCA
>CM069549.1:47185000-47202500 GCA_035773235.1 Eospalax fontanierii | reverse complement strand
CTAATGCTAACTCTAACACTAACCCTAACCCAAACCCTAACCTTAACCCTAATCCTAACACTAACCCTAACCCTAACCCTAACCCTAGCCCTAGCCCTAACCCAAACCCTAACCGTAACCCTAACCCTACCCTTAACCCAAACCCTAACCCTAACCATAACCCTAACCCTAAAACTTACCCTAACACTAATCCTAACTATAACCCTAACAATAAACCAAATGCTAACCCTAACCCTAACCCAAACCCTAACCCTAACTTTACCCCTAACCCAAACTCGAACCCTAACACTAACCCGAACCCTAACCCTAACCCTAACCCAAACCCAAACCCTAACCCAACGCTAACCGTAACAGAAACCCTAAACCTAATCCTAATCCAAAACCAAACGCTAACCCTAACCCTAAATCTAACCCTAAGCCTAACCCTAACCCTAACCCTAACCCTAACTCGAGCCCTAACACTAACCCTAACCCTAACCCTACCGTAACCCTAATCCTAACATTAACACTAAACTTAGCCTAACCCTAACCCAAATAGTAACCCTAATCCTAACTATACCCCTTACCCTAACCCAAATACTAACCCTAATCCTAAACCTAACCCTAACCCTAACCCAAAACGTAAACCTTACCCTAACCCAAACCCTAACCCTAACCTTAAACCTAACCCTAACCCTAACACTAACCCTAACACTAACCCTTAACCTAATCCAAACCCAAACCTTAACCCTAACCCTAACCCAAATGAAACCCTAACCCTAACCCTAAACCTAACCCAAATCCAAACCCTAAACCTAACCCTAACCCTAACCCTAAACCAAAACCTAACCCTAACCCTAAAACAAACCCTAACACTAACCCTAACACTAACCCTTAACCTAATCCAAACCCAAACCCTAACACTAACACTAACCCAAACCCTAATCCTTTCCCTAACCCAAATACAAACCCTAACCCTAAACCTAACACTAATCCTAATCCTAACGCTAACCCTAACCCTAAATGTAAGCCTTACCCTAACTCAAACCCTAACCCTAACCCTAAACCTAATTCTAACCCTAACCGCAAACCTAACCCTAACCCTAAACCTAACCGAAACCCTAACACTATCCCTAATCCTAAACTTAACCCTAACCCTAATCCACACCCTAACCCTAAACCTAACCCGAACCCAAACCCAAATCCTAAACCTAATCCTGCCTAGAACCCTAATCCTAACCCAAATCCTAACCCTAACCCTAACCCTAACCCAAACCCTAATGCTAATCCTAACCCAAACCCTAACACTAAACCTAACCCTAACACTAACCCAAACCCAAAACCTAACCTTAACCCTAACCCTAATGCTAACCCTAACCCTAATCCTAACATTAACCCAAACGCTAACATTAACCCTAACCCAAACCCTAACCCTAAATCTAAACCTAACCCTAACCCTAACCCTAACCCTAACCCTAACCCTAAACCAAACACTAACACTAAACCTAACCCAAACCCTAAGGCTAACCCTAACCCTAAGCAAAAACCTAAACGTTACCGTAACACTAACCCTAAACCCAACCCAAACCCTAAACCTAACACGAAAACTAACCCTAACACAAACCCAAACCCTAACCCTAACCCTAACCCTAAACCTAACCCAAACCCTAACCCTAACCCTAACCCACACCCAAATTAAACCCTAAAGCTAAACCTAACCCAAAACCAAACCCTAAACCTAACCCTAACCCAAACGCAAAGCCTTACCCTTACCCCAATCCTTAACCTTACCCTAACCCTAACCCATACCCTAACCCACACCCTGATTAAACCCTAAAGCTAAACCTAAACCTAAACCAAACCCAAACCCTAACCCTAACCCTAACCCTAACCCTAACCCTAACCCAATACCTAACCCTAACCATAAACAAACCCTAACACTAATCCTAACCCTACCCCTAACCCTAACCCAAACCCAAACCATAAACTTACCACTAACCGTAACCCTAACACTAAACCTATCCCTAACCCAAACGCTAAACCTAACCCAAACCCTAACCCTAACCCTAACCCTAACCCTAACCCTGACTCTCATCCTAACATTAACCCTAACCCTAAGCGTAACTCTAACCCAAACCCTAACCCTAATCCTAACTGTAAGTTAACCCTAAACCAAATCCTAAACCTAACCCTAACCTTAACCCTAATCCTAACCCTAACCGTAACCCTAACCCATCCTTAACCCTAACCCTAACCCTAATCCTAATCATAACATTAACCCTAACCCTAACCCTAACCCTAACCCTAACCCTAAACCTAACCCAAACCCAAAACCTAACCCTAACCCTAAACCTAACCCAAACCCAAAGCCTAACCGTAACCCTTACCCTAAACATAACCCAAACCCAAAGCCTAAACCTAACCCTAAACCTAACCCTAACACAAACCCTAACCCTAACCCAAACCAAAAGCCTAACCTTAACCCTAACCCTAACCCTAAACCTAACCCTAACCCTAACCCCAACTCTAATCCTAACATTAACCCAAACCCTAACATTAACCCTAACCCAAACCCTAACACTAATACTAAGTATAACGCTAACCCTAAACCAAATCCTAACCCTAACCCTAACCCTAATCCTAACACTAACCCTAACCCTAACCTTAACCCTAATCCTAACCCTAACTCTAACCCGAACACTAACACAAACACTAACCATAAACCTAACCCTAACTCCAACTCTAACCTTAACCCATACCCAAACCCTAACACTAACACTAACCCTAACCCTATCCCTTACCCTAACCCAAACCCAAAACCTAACCCTAACCCGAACCCTAACCCTAACCCTAACACTAACCCTAACCCAAACCCTAACCCTAACCCTATCCCTAAACCTAAACCTAACCCTAATCCTAATCCTAAACCAAACCCAAACCCTAAACCTAACCCTAACCCAAACCCAAACCCTAACCCTAACCCTAACCCTAAACCAAACCCAAACCCAAACCCTAACCCTAAACCTAACCCTAACCCAAAATCTAACCCTAACGCTAAAACAAACCCTAACACTAATCCTAACCCTACCCCTAACCCTAACCCAAACCCAAACTCTAATACTAACACTAACCCTAACCCTAACCCTTAACCTAACCCAAACACAAACCCTAACTCTAACCCTAAACCTAAACTTTACCCTAACCCTAACCCTAACCCAAACCCAAACCATAACCGTAACCCTAACGCTAACCCTAACCCTAAACCTATCCCTAACCCAAACCCTAAGCCTAACGCTAAACCTAACTCAAACCCTAACCCTAACCGTAACCCTAACCCTGACTCTCATCCTAACATTAACCCTAACCCTAAGCGTAACCCTAACCCAAACCCTAAGCCTAATCCTACCTGTAAAGCTAACCCTAAACCAAATCCTAAACCTAAACCTAACCCTAACCCTAACCCTAATCCTAACCCTAACCCTAACCCTAACCCAAACCCTAACCCTAACCCTAATCCTAATCCTAACCCTAACCCTAACCGTAAACCAAAACCTAACCCTAACCCAAATCTTAACCCTTACATTAACCTTAAACCTAATCCTAACCCTAAACTTAACCTTAACCCAAAACCTAACCGTAACCCCAACACTAACCTTAACAGTAAATCCTATCCCTAAACCTAATCCTAACCCTAAACCTAACCGAAACCCAAACACTAAACTTAACCCTAATCGTAACCGTTACCCAAACCCAAACTCTAACCCTAACCCTAACTCTAACCCTAACCCAAACCCAAACCCTAACCCTAAACCTAAACCTACCCCTAACCCAAACCCAAACCCTAACCCTAAACCTAACCCTAACTCAAACCCACACCGTAAACCTAACCCTAACCCAAACCCTAACCCTAACCCTAACAAAAACCCTAACCCTAAACCTAACATTAACCCAAATCCTAACCATAACCCTAACTCAAATCAAAACCCTAATCGTAACCCCAATACTAACCCTAACCCAAACCCTAAACCTAACACTAACCCAAACCCTAACCCTAACCCAAAACAAAACCCTAACCCTAACCCTAATCCTAATCCTAACCCTAACCCTAATCCTAACGCTAACCCTAACCCTAACCCTAACCCTAAATCTAACCCTAACCATAACACAAACCCAAACCCTAATCCTAACCCTAATCCTAACCCTAACCCTAAACCTAAATCTAACCCTAACCCTAACCCTAACCAAACCCTAAAACTAACCCTAATCCTAACCTTAACCCTAACCCTAATCCTAACCGTAAACCTAACCCTAACTGAACCCCTAACCCTAAACCTAACCCTAACCCAAACCATAACCCTAACCCTAAACCTAACCCTATCTCAAAACCTAACTTGAACCCTAACCCAAACCCTAACACTAAACCTCACCTTAACCCTAACCCTAACCCAAACCCTAAACCTAACCCCTGACCCTAAACCCTAACCCTAACCCTAACCCTAACCCTAAAACTAATCCAAACCAAAATCCTAAACTTAACCCTAATCGTAACCTTAATACTAACCTTAACCCTACCCCAAACCCTAACCCTAATACTAACCCTAAGCCTACCACGAACCGAAACCCTCACAATAACCCTACCCCTACCCTAACCCTAAAAAACCTTAACCCTAAACCTACCCAAAATCCTAACCCTAACCCTAACCCTAAACCAAAACTTAAACCTAACCCTAACCCTAACCCTAACCCAAAACCCTAACCCTAACCCCAATCCTAATCCTAACCCTAACCCTAACCCTAAACCAAACCCTAACCCTAACCCAAATCTTAACCCTTACACTAACCCTAAACCTAATCCTAACCCTAAACCTAACCTTAACCCAAAACCTAACCCTAACCCTAACACTAACCTTAACCCTAAACCCTAACCCTAAACCTAATCCTAACCCTAAACCTAACCGAAACCCAAACACTAAACTTAACCCTAATCGTAACCGTTACCCAAACCCAAAACCTAACCCTAACCCTAAATCTAACCCTAAGCCTAACCCTAACCCTAACTCTAACCCTAACCCTAACTCGAGCCCTAACACTAACCCTAACCCTAACCCTACCGTAACCCTAATCCTAACATTAACACTAAACTTAGCCTAACCCTAACCCAAATACTAACCCTAATCCTAACTATACCCCTTACCCTAACCCAAATACTAACCCTAATCCTAAACCTAACCCTAACCCTAACCCAAAACGTAAACCTTACCCTAACCCAAACCCTAACCCTAACCTTAAACCTAACCCTAACCCTAACCCTAATCCTAACAATAACCCTAAACCTAACCCAAACCCTAACCTTAACCCTAACCCTAACCCAAATGAAACCCTAACCCTAACCCTAAACCTAACCCAAATCCAAACCCTAAACCTAACCCTAACCCTAAACCTAAACCAAAACCTAACCCTAACCCTAAAGCAAACCCTAACACTAACCCTAACACTAACCCTTAACCTAATCCAAACACAAACCCTAACACTAACACTAACCCTAACCCTAATCCTTTCCCTAACCCAAATACAAACCGTAACCCTAACCCTAACACTAATCCTAATCCTAACGCTAACCCTAACCCTAAATGTAACCCTTACCCTAACTCAAACCCTAACCCTAACCCTAAACCTAACTCTAACCCTAACCCTAAACCTAACCCTAACCCTAAACCTAACCGAAACCCTAACACTAACCCTAATCCAAACGAAACCCTAACCCTAACCCTAAATATAACCCAATTCCAAACCCTAACCCTAAACCTAACCATAACCCAAAACCTAACCCTAACCGTAAAACAAACTTTAACACTAACCCTAACACTAACAATTAACCTAATCCAAAACCAAACCCTAACACTAACAGTAACCCTAACCCTAACCCTTACCTTAACCCAAATACAAACCCTAACCCTAACCCTAACCCTAACCCTAACCCTAACCCTAAACCAAATCCTAACATTAACCCTAACCCTAACCCTAACCGAAACCCTAACCCTAATCCTGACTATAACCCTAACCCTAAACCAAATAGTAAGCCTAAGCCTAAGCCTGGCCTAAACCCTAACCCAAACGCTAATCGCAAAACTAATATTAATCTAACCCTAAACCTAAACCTAACCCTAACCCTAACCCTAATCCTAACCCAACCCTAACCCTAACCCTAACCCTAACCCTAACCCTAACCCTAAACCTAACCCTAACCCTAACCCTAACCCTAACCCTAACCCTAACCCTAACCCTAACCCTAACCCTAATCCTAATCCTAACCCTAACCCTAACCCTAACCCTAACTCAAACCCTAACCCTAACCTAACCTTAACCCTAACCCTAACCATAACCAAAACCCTAATCTTAGCCCTAACCCTACCCCTAAACCAAACCCTAACCCTAACCCTAACCCTAACCCAAACCCAAATCCTAACCATAACCCTAACCCTAACCCTAAACCAAACCCTAACCCTAACCCTAACTATAACCCTAACCCTAAACAAAATACTAAGCCTAACCCTAAACCTAACCCAAACCCTACCCTAACCCTAACCCTAACCCTAAAACTAATACTAAATATAACATTAAACCTAACCATAACCCAAACCCAACCCTAACCCTAACCATAAACGAAAAGCTAACCCTAACCCTAATCCTAACCCTAACCCTAACACAAACCCTAAACCTAACTCTATCCCGAATCCAAAACCTAATCCTAACATTAAAACTAACCCTAACACTAACCCTAACCCTAACCCTAAACCTAACCGTAACCCTAACCCTAACGCTAAACCAAAACCAAATCATAACCATAATCCAAACCCTAAACCTAAACCTAACACAAACCCTTACCCTAACCGCAACCCTAACCCTAACCCAAAACTAAACCCTAACCCTAACCCTAACCTAAACCCCAATCCTAACCCTAACCCTAACCCAAACCCTAACCCTAACCCTATACCTAACCAAAAACCGAAACATAACCCTAACCCTAAACCAAACACTAAGCCTAACCCGAACCCTAACCCTAACCCTAACCAAAGCCCAAACCCTAACACTCACACTGACCCTAACCCTTAACGCTACCCTAACCCCAACCCAAACACCAAACCTAACCATAACCCTAAACTTAACCCTAAACCTAACCCTAACCCTAACCCTAAACCTAACCCAAACCCAAACCCTAACCCTAACCCTAAACCTAACCCTAACCCAAAGTTAAAACCTAACACTAACACTAACTCTAACCCTAAACCAAACCCTAACCCTAACCCTAAACCAAACGCTAAACCTAACGCTAACCCTAACCCTAACCCAAACCCTAAACCTAAACCTAACCCTAACCCTAACTGTAACCCTAACCCTAATCCTAAACATAACCCTAAACCTAACCCTAACCCTAACCCAAACCCTAACCCTAACCCTAATCCTAAACATAACCCTAACCCTAATCCAAACCATAACCCTAAAAATAACCCTAACCCAAACCCAAATCCTAAACCTAATCCTACCTAGAACCCTAATCCTAACCCAAATCCTAACCCTAACCTTAACCCTAACCCAAACCCTAATGCTAACCCTAACCCAAACACTAACACTAAACCTAACCCTAAGACTAACCCAAACCCAAAACCTAACCTTAACCCTAAACCTAATACTAACCCTAACCTTAATCCTAACATTAACCCAAACCCTAACATTAACCCTAACCCAAACCCTAAACCTAACCCTAACCCTAAACCTAAACCTAACCCTAACCCTAATACTAAACCTAACACTAACTCTAACACAAACCGTAACGCTAACCCTAACCCTAAACCTAAACCTAACCCTAACCCTAACCCTAACCCAAACCCAAACCCTAAACCTAACCCTAAACCTAACCCTAACCCAAACCAAAACCGTAACCCTAACCCTAACCCTAAACCTAACCCAAACCCTAACCCTAACCCTAACCCTAACCCAAATGAAACCCTAACCCTATACCTAAACCTAACCCAAACCCAAACCCTAAACCTAACCCTAAACCTAACCCTATCCCAAACCCAAACACTAACCCTAACCCCAACCCTAACCCTAAACCTAAACCTAACCCAAATTAAACCCTAACCCTAAATCTAAACCTAACCCAAACCCAAACCGTAACCCTAACCCTAACCCTAACCCTAACCCTAACCCGAACCCAAAACCTAACCCTAACGCTAAAACAAACCCTAACACTAATCCTAACCGTACCCCTAAACCTAACCCAAACCAAACCATAAACTTACCCCTAACCCTAACCCTAACCCTAAACCTATCCCTAACCCAAACCCCTACCCTAACGCTAAACCTAACCCAAACCCTAACCCTAACCCTAACCCTAACCCTGACTCTCATCCTAACATTAACCCTAACCCTAAGCGTAACTCTAACCCAAACCCTAACCCTAATCCTAACTGTAAGTTAACCCTAAACCAATTCCTAAACCTAACCCTAACCCTAACCCAAACCCTAATCCTAACCCTAACCGTAACCCTAACCCATCCTTAACCCTAACCCTAACCCTAATCCTAATCATAACATTAACCCTAACCCTAACCCTAAGCCTAACCCTAAACCTAACCCAAACCCAAACCCTAACCCTAACCCTAAACCTAACCCAAACCCAAACCCTAACCATAACCCTTACCCTAAACATAACCCAAACCCAAAGCCTAAACCTAACCCTAAACCTAACCCTAACACAAACCCTAACCCTAACCCAAACCAAAAGCCTAACCTTAACCCTAACCCTAACCCTAAACCTAACCCTAACCCTAACCCCAACTCTAATCCTAACATTAACCCAAACCCTAACATTAACCCTAACACAAACCCTAACACTAATACTAAATATCACGCTAACCCTAAACGAAATCCTAACCCTAACCCTAACCCTAACCCTAATCCTAACCCTAACCCTAACCTTAACCCTAATCCTAAACCTAACCCTAACCCGAACACTAACACAAACACTAACCATAACCCTAACCCTAACTCTAAATCTAACCTTAACCCATACCCAAACCCTAACACTAACACTAACCCTAACCCTATCCCTTGCCCTAACCCAAACCCAAAACCTAACCCTAACCCTAACCCTAACACTAAACCTAACCCTAACACTAACCCTAACCCAAACCCTAACCCTAACCCTATCCCTAAACCTAAACCTAACCCTAACCCTAATCCTAAACCAAACCCAAACCCTAAACCTAACCCTAACCCAAACCCAAACCCTAACCATAACCCTAACCATAAACCTAACCCAAACCCTAACCCTAACCCTAACCCTAACCCAAATGAAACCCTAACCCTAAATCTAAACCTAACCCAAACCCTAACCCTAACCCTAACCCTAACCCAAATGAAACCCTAACCCTAATCCTAAACCAAACCCAAACCCAAACCCTAACCCTAACCCTAACCCTAACCCAAAACCTAACACTAACGCTAAAACAAACCCTAAAACTAATCCTAACCCTACCCCTAAACCTAACCCAAACCCAAACTCTAACACTAACACTAACCCTAACCCAAACCCTTAACCTAACCCAAACACAAACCCTAACTCTAACCCTAAAACTAAACTTTACCCTAACCCTAACCCTAACCCTAACCCAAACCCAAACCATAACCGTAACCCTCACGCTAACCCTAACCCTAAACCTATCCCTAACCCAAACCCTAACCCTAATGCTAAACCTAACTCAAACCCTAACCCTAACCGTAACCCTAACCCTGACTCTCATCCTAACATTAACCCTAACCCTAAGCGTAACCCTAACCCAAACCCTAAGCCTAATCCTAACCTTAAAGCTAACCCTAAACCAAATCCTAAACCTAAACCTAACCCTAACCCTAACCCTAATCCTAACCCTAACCCTAACCCTAACCCTAACCCATCCTTAACCCTAAGCCTAACCCTAATCCTAACATTAACCCTAAGCCTAACCCTAACCCTTACCCTAACACAAACCCTAACCCTAACCCTAACCATAACCCTAACCCTAACCCTAAACCAAACCCAAAGCATAACCATAACCCAAACCCTAACACTAAACCTAACACAAACCCTAACCCTAACCCTAACCCTAACACAAAACCAAACCCTCACCCTAACCCGTATCCTAAACCTAACCCAAACCCTAACCCTAACCCTAACCCTAACCTAAACCCTATACCTATCCCTAACCCTAACAGTAAAACAAACCCTAAACCTAATCCTAGCTATAACCCTAACACTAACCCAAATCCTAACCCTAACCTAACCCAAACCCTAACCCTATCCCTAACCCTAACCCAAACCCAATCCCTCTCCCTAAGAATGACCCTAACCCTAACCCTAATACTAACCCCAACCCAAACCGTTACCCTAACACTAACCCTAACCCAAATCCTAACCCTAACCCTAACCCTAACCCTCACCCTATCCGTAACCCTAACCCAAACATTAACCAGAACCCTAACCCTAACCGTAATCCTAACATTAACCCTAACCCTAACCCTAACCCTAACCCTCCTACCATCCCCTTCTGGATCCTTGGACCTGTTATCTGCTTTTGTTCCTCCTTTTCTTTTGGGGAATCCAGGGCTCATGCATTCTAAGCAATGCTCTTCTCTGGTCTTCCCCCAGTGTCCAGATTGCCTCATGTTGGATATGACTGTCATGTCCTTGGGCTTTTCCAGAAACATAATTTGTGATAGGTTTTTCGCCTCCTTCTTAAACACAACAAACTACCCACATTAGATACTGTGCCATTTGGGATGACAAACAGTTGCACACACTTTGCACAGATACTCAACAACCAAAAGACATGACTACTGTGTATTACTCTGTTTATACATCAGTCGGTTTTCCAGATGACAGCAGACAGTTGACATCAGAGCTAAACATAAACCACACTGACGTGAACTGTGTAGGAATGCTCAGATGGTCGATGACCTTTTGCCACTGCTTCTTGCTATTGCAGATCCCTACCCTTCCTAGAATCCATTTACAAGACGAGTGTATTCAGTGACCTGCAAAACTGCATGCTCTTCATCCCTGGGAGATATGTTAGGATGGGAGCTCCTGGAAGGATGATAAAGTGTGGTTTCGGAAGATGTTCTCCTGCTCTCAAAATCTTTAGTATACAACTGTGGTTGAAACTTGTCAACAGTCTCTGCATTATGTTAAATCTCCCCTTCTACAGCAATGCGAGGCAAGTGGTCATTTTCAATGGTATGTTCTAAGCACTCGAACAGGCTTCATGAGTAACACTGGAATGATGTTCTTGTGTGTGCCTGTGTGTGTGTTTCTGTGTGTGTGTGTCTCTGTTTAGGCTCATATTTGCCTAAATGCAAAGATTAAACTTTTGGTTAGTGTTCTCAGGTTCTCATCCACTTTTTAATGAGACAAAGTTACTCACTGACTTATAACTCAGTGTTTTAGCATGGCTGGAAGCCCAGGGTTCTCTTGTGTCTGCCTCCCAGATGCTGGGATTCCAAGTCTGCTTCCTGAGGCCAGTCATTATCCTGGGTCCTAGAATTCAAACTCAGATCCACATGATCGAATTACAAGAAGTTTGCCCTCTAAGCTATCCATTCAATCCAATTTCATAATTGTTAGAGTGCTTATTTCTGTAAGTTCTTCATACTTGGTAGATGTCTATTTGTGCTTACTACATCATGTTTGCGTTCCTTGAGAGTCTTGTGTAGTGTGCCGCCTTTGAACAAGTAGCTTGTGCTTTTAATACTCTTTCCTTGAGTTCTTGAGCTGACTACACTCCGAAATGGATTGTGACATGGAAGTGTAAGCCAAATAATGCTTTGCTGTCAGATAGGTATAGCAGGATAGGTTGGAATCTAGCGGAATTTCCTCAGAGTTGAGAGGTTGCTGAAGCCAGGCATACCCAGCCAGTTGGGTGGGTGTGGTGGAATGGGCATACTGATGGAACTGTCCACATGGACAGGGGGCAGGAGAGTACTTAGCAGTGCAAGCACTGCTATGTAAGGAAGAGGCTATGTCAGAGGATCCCAGGAAGTGACCTCACCTCTATGACATCAGATGAAAGAGAACTCAGAATCTTGTAGTTACCTAGTAACTACAGGTCTGTAGCAATCTGAACTGACTCACTTGTCTGCATACAATGACCAGAGCAGGATATGTTAATCCTCGTTCTCTTCTTCTGGAGACTGAGGACCAGAAACACCAGGAATAGGTGCCTTGGCCACTTCTGGAGAGACTGAGTGCTCGCTGTAGCCCAGAGCATCTGGCGGTTTATGCACTGGGTCACACAGGAGACAATGATGAGTGCCTTTCAGGTAAACTTTGTAATCCCCTGGTCCACCCATGTTCGTCTTTTGTGTGTGTGTGTCTGTGTATGTATGCGTGTGAGTGTGTGTGTGTGTTAGAGAGAGCGAGAAACAGAGAGAGAAAGTGAGTGAGACAGGGAGATAGAGAGAGAATATTGAGGAAATTACCATTTTTCACCTTAGTGTATGGCAACATATGATTGAGAAATCTGACAGAGTTTACAAGTTTGAAACTTCCTTCCTCTCTCCTTCCTAAGGATGACCAGAAAATATCCCGTATACTTACTGAGCTGTGCAGGTTAATCTACAGATTGTCTGCATTAACCTACAGAATGCAGACAAAGTGAAGAAGTTGTTGAGCTATCTGTCAAGAGATGCCCAGAATGGGAACTATCTGTTTGTCTCTACATTCTTAAAATCTGCAAGTCACACCGCTTCCTGTCAGGGTCTGGACTCCGTAATGAAAAGGTGGGTGACAATGTCGAAGCAGAGGGGAGGTCAGGACTCCTATTCAGGTCTTAGGAAGGCTCTGCTTTTCCCTGAGACAACGTTTGGCCTGGGCTTCAAACAGCCTGGACAGCCAGAGAGTACTCAAATTGATGGCACTCACTTCCTCTAAGGTGGGCTTTATCAAGTTCAAGACTAGGCATACCTTGCAGGACAGTTTTTCTCAGTTTGTAAGGGGGTTTTACCCTCCATCTAGGCCACAGTGCACAATTGTAAGAAGCCCAATGAGACTCCAGTAATCTCTGTGCCAAGCAAGAAATCTGTGAGGGAGAAGTTTGTGTTGAAGTAATTACATGAGGAGCCCTGAATAATCTGTGGCAACAGGCTCCTTGTCAGGTCTCAGAGAGCAGTTCATAGTGGACCCTGCCATCCAGACTACAGCTTCTGTTCTTAATGATGTCCCTCTAGCTCTCCTGCCAGGTAGGCTGTATAGAAGTGCAAGCTGTAGGGACAGAGAAGAGAAGCAGAGGGGTGGAGAGGGGACTAAGCTGAGGTAGTAGGCATGACCTTCTACTCCCTTACTTGCTGTCACTGTGCAAGCCAAGTCCTGCATAAGAACATGGAAAGACAATGTGTGCCACATGTCGTCCTGCAGCTGCATTGACCCTCCTGGTCCCTTGAGGTGGAATTCCAGCGCTCTGACCTCAAGGAAAGGATAGTTTCAAGTGCATGACATCACGTGGCAGAGTGAGCATATGGGAATGAAGGCAACAGGGTCCCAAATTAGGACGCTGGGGACTACGTGGAGAGACTGCAGCAGGAGGAACAGATGAATTTTGTCATTTGACACCCAACATCCTAACCCCTAACCCCTAACACTAAGCCTAACCCCTAACACTAAGCCTAACCCTCAACCAAACCCTAACCCTAACCCTAACCCCTAACACTAAGCCTAACCCTCAACCAAACCCTAACCCTAACCCTAACCGTAACCCTAAACCAAACCCTAACCCTAACCCTAACCCTAACCAAACCCTAACCCTAACCCTAACCCTAACCCTAAACCTAACCCTAAACCTAACCAAACCCAAACCCTAATCCTAACCATACCCTAACCCTAACTCAAACCGTAAACCTAACCCTATCCCTAACCCTGACCCTGATCCTAAACCTAACCCTAAACCTAACCCTAACACTAACCCAGACCCTAACCCTAACCCTAACCCTAACCCTAAACCTAAGCCAATCCAAAACCTAACACTAACCATAAACCTAACGCTAACCCAAACCGAAAGCCTAACACTAACCATAACCCAAACCCTAACCCTAAACCTAATGCAAAACCTAAAGCTAACCCTAACCCTAAACCAAACCCAAACCCTAACACTAACCCTAAACCTAACCATAACTCAAAACCAAACGCTAACCCTAACCCTGACACTAACACTAATCCTAACCCAAACCCTAACCCTTACCCTAACCGTAACCCAAACCCTAACCCTAATCCTAACCCTAACCCTAACCCTAACCCAAACCCAAACCATAAACTTACCACTAACAGTAACCCTAACCCTAAACCTATCCCTAACCCAAACGCTAAACCTAACCCAAACCCTAACCCTAACCCTAACCCTAACCCTGACTCTCATCCTAACATTAACCGTAACCCTAAGCGTAACTCTAACCCAAACCCTAACCCTAATCCTAACTGTAAGTTAACCCTAAACCAAATCCTAAACCTAACCCTAACCCTAACCCTAACCCTAATCCTAACCCTAACCGTAACCCTAACCCATCCTTAACCCTAACCCTAACCCTAATCCTAATCATAACATTAACCCTAACCCTAACCCTAACCCTAACCCTAAACCTAACCCAAACCCAAACCCTAACCCTAACCCTAAACCTAACCCAAACCCAAAGCCTAACCATAACCCTTACCCTAAACATAACCCAAACCCAAAGCCTAAACCTAACCCTAAACCTAACCCTAACACAAACCCTAACCCTAACCCAAACCAAAAGCCTAACCTTAACCCTAACCCTAACCCTAAACCTAACCCTAACCCTAACCCCAACTCTAATCCTAACATTAACCCAAACCCTAACATTAACCCTAACCCAAACCCTAACACTAATACTAAGTATAACGCTAACCCTAAACAAAATCCTAACCCTAACCCTAACCCTAACCCTAATCCTAACCCTAACCCTAAGCTTAACCCTAATCCTAACCCTAACCCTAACCCGAACACTAACACAAACACTAACCATAAACATAACCCTAACTCCAACTCTAACCTTTACCCATACCCAAACCCTAACACTAACACTAACCCTAACCCTATCCCTTACCCTAACCCAAACCCAAAACCTAACCCTAACCCTTAACCTAACCCTAAACCTAACCCTAACACTAACCCTAACCCAAACCCTAACCCTAACCCTATCCCTAAACCTAAACCTAACCCTAATCCTAATCCTAAACCAAACCCAAACTCTAAACCTAACCCTAACCCAAACCCAAACCCTAACCCTAACCCTAAACCTAAACCTAACCCAAATCCTAACAATAACCCTAACCCTAACCCAAATGAAACCCTAACCCTAATCCTAAACCAAACCCAAACACAAACCCTAACCCTAAACCTAACCCTAACCCAAAACCTAACACTAACGCTAAAACAAACCCTAACACTAATCCTAACCCTACCCCTAACCCTAACCCAAACCCAAACTCTAATACTAACACTAACCCTAACCCTAACCCTTAACCTAACCCAAACACAAACCCTAATTCTATCCCTAAAACTAAACTTTACCCTAACCCTAACCCTAACCCAAACCCAAACCATAACCGTAACCCTAACGCTAACCCTAACCCTAAACCTATCCCTAACCCAAACCCTAACCCTAACGCTAAACCTAACTCAAACCCTAACCCTAACTGTAACCCTAACCCTGACTCTCATCCTAACATTAACCCTAACCCTAAGCGTAACCCTAACCCAAACCCTAAGCCTAATCCTAACTGTAAAGCTAACCCTAAACCAAATCCTAAACCTAAACCTAACCCTAACCCTAACCCTAATCCTAACCCAACCCTAACCCTAACCCAAACCCTAACCCTAACCCTAATCCTAATCCTAACCCTAACCCTAACCGTAAACCAAAACCTAACCCTAACCCAAATCTTAACCCTTACATTAACCTTAAACCTAATCCTAACCCTAAACCTAACCTTAACCCAAAACCTAACCGTAACCCCAACACTAACCTTAACAGTAAATCCTATCCCTAAACCTAAACCTAACCCTAAACCTAACCGAAACCCAAACACTAAACTTAACCCTAATCGTAACCGTTACCCAAACCCAAACCCTAACCCTAACCCTAACTCTAACCCTAACCCAAACCCAAACCCTAACCCTAAACCTAAACCTACCCCTAACCCAAACCCAAACCCTAACCCTAAACCTAACCCTAACTCAAACCCACACCGTAAACCTAACCCTAAACCAAACCCTAACCCTAACCCTAACCCAAACCCTAACCCTAATCCTAACCCTAACCCTAATCCTAACCCTAACCCTAACCCTAACCCTCACCCTATCCGTAACCCTAACCCAAACATTATCCAGAACCCTAACCCTAACCGTAATCCTAACATTAACCCTAACCCTAACCCTAACCCTAACCCTCCTACCATCCCCTTCTGGATCCTTGGACCTGTTATCTGCTTTTGTTCCTCCTTTTCTTTTGGGGAATCCAGGGCTCATGCATTCTAAGCAATGCTCTTCTCTGGTCTTCCCCCAGTGTCCAGATTGCCTCATGTTGGATATGACTGTCATGTCCTTGGGCTTTTCCAGAAACATAATTTGTGATAGGTTTTTCGCCTCCTTCTTAAACACAACAAACTACCCACATTAGATACTGTGCCATTTGGGATGACAAACAGTTGCACACACTTTGCACAGATACTCAACAACCAAAAGACATGACTACTGTGTATTACTCTGTTTATACATCAGTCGGTTTTCCAGATGACAGCAGACAGTTGACATCAGAGCTAAACATAAACCACACTGACGTGAACTGTGTAGGAATGCTCAGATGGTCGATGACCTTTTGCCACTGCTTCTTGCTATTGCAGATCCCTACCCTTCCTAGAATCCATTTACAAGACGAGTGTATTCAGTGACCTGCAAAACTGCATGCTCTTCATCCCTGGGAGATATGTTAGGATGGGAGCTCCTGGAAGGATGATAAAGTGTGGTTTCGGAAGATGTTCTCCTGCTCTCAAAATCTTTAGTATACAACTGTGGTTGAAACTTGTCAACAGTCTCTGCATTATGTTAAATCTCCCCTTCTACAGCAATGCGAGGCAAGTGGTCATTTTCAATGGTATGTTCTAAGCACTCGAACAGGCTTCCTGAGTAACACTGGAATGATGTTCTTGTGTGTGCCTGTGTGTGTGTTTCTGTGTGTGTGTGTCTCTGTTTAGGCTCATATTTGCCTAAATGCAAAGATTAAACTTTTGGTTAGTGTTCTCAGGTTCTCATCCACTTTTTAATGAGACAAAGTTACTCACTGACTTATAACTCAGTGTTTTAGCATGGCTGGAAGCCCAGGATTCTCTTGTGTCTGCCTCCCAGATGCTGGGATTCCAAGTCTGCTTCCTGAGGCCAGTCATTATCCTGGGTCCTAGAATTCAAACTCAGAT
>CM069549.1:47162500-47175000 GCA_035773235.1 Eospalax fontanierii | reverse complement strand
GACAGAGTTTACAAGTTTGAAACTTCCTTCCTCTCTCCTTCCTAAGGATGACCAGAAAATATCCCGTATACTTACTGAGCTGTGCAGGTTAATCTACAGATTGTCTGCATTAACCTACAGAATGCAGACAAAGTGAAGAAGTTGTTGAGCTATCTGTCAAGAGATGCCCAGAATGGGAACTATCTGTTTGTCTCTACATTCTTAAAATCTGCAAGTCACACCGCTTCCTGTCAGGGTCTGGACTCCGTAATGAAAAGGTGGGTGACAATGTCGAAGCAGAGGGGAGGTCAGGACTCCTATTCAGGTCTTAGGAAGGCTCTGCTTTTCCCTGAGACAACGTTTGGCCTGGGCTTCAAACAGCCTGGACAGCCAGAGAGTACTCAAATTGATGGCACTCACTTCCTCTAAGGTGGGCTTTATCAAGTTCAAGACTAGGCATACCTTGCAGGACAGTTTTTCTCAGTTTGTAAGGGGGTTTTACCCTCCATCTAGGCCACAGTGCACAATTGTAAGAAGCCCAATGAGACTCCAGTAATCTCTGTGCCAAGCAAGAAATCTGTGAGGGAGAAGTTTGTGTTGAAGTAATTACATGAGGAGCCCTGAATAATCTGTGGCAACAGGCTCCTTGTCAGGTCTCAGAGAGCAGTTCATAGTGGACCCTGCCATCCAGACTACAGCTTCTGTTCTTAATGATGTCCCTCTAGCTCTCCTGCCAGGTAGGCTGTATAGAAGTGCAAGCTGTAGGGACAGAGAAGAGAAGCAGAGGGGTGGAGAGGGGACTAAGCTGAGGTAGTAGGCATGACCTTCTACTCCCTTACTTGCTGTCACTGTGCAAGCCAAGTCCTGCATAAGAACATGGAAAGACAATGTGTGCCACATGTCGTCCTGCAGCTGCATTGACCCTCCTGGTCCCTTGAGGTGGAATTCCAGCGCTCTGACCTCAAGGAAAGGATAGTTTCAAGTGCATGACATCACGTGGCAGAGTGAGCATATGGGAATGAAGGCAACAGGGTCCCAAATTAGGACGCTGGGGACTAAGTGGAGAGACTGCAGCAGGAGGAACAGATGAATTTTGTCATTTGACACCCAACATCCTAACCCCTAACCCCTAACACTAAGCCTAACCCCTAACACTAAGCCTAACCCTCAACCAAACCCTAACCCTAACCCTAACCCCTAACACTAAGCCTAACCCTCAACCAAACCCTAACCCTAACCCTAACCGTAACCCTAAACCAAACCCTAACCCTAACCCTAACCCTAACCAAACCCTAACCCTAACCCTAACCCTAACCCTAAACCTAACCCTAAACCTAACCAAACCCAAACCCTAATCCTAACCATACCCTAACCCTAACTGAAAACGTAAACCTAACCCTATCCCTAACCCTGACCCTGATCCTAAACCTAACCTTAAACCTAACCCTAACCCTAACCCAGACCCTAACCCTAACCCTAACCCTAACCCTAAACCTAAGCCAATCCAAAACCTAACACTAACCATAAACCTAACGCTAACCCAAACCGAAAGCCTAACACTAACCATAACCCAAACCCTAACCCTAAACCTAATGCAAAACCTAAAGCTAACCCTAACCCTAAACCAAACCCAAACCCTAACACTAACCCTAAACCTAACCATAACTCAAAACCAAACGCTAACCCTAACCCTTACCCTAACCGTAACCCTAACCCAAAGCCTAAGCCTTACCCTAACCGTAACCCATACCGAAACCCTAATCCTAACCCTAACCCTAACCCTAACCCAAACCCAAACCATAAACTTACCACTAACAGTAACCCTAACCCTAAACCTATCCCTAACCCAAACGCTAAACCTAACCCAAACCCTAACCCTAACCCTAACCCTAACCCTGACTCTCATCCTAACATTAACCGTAACCCTAAGCGTAACTTTAACCCAAACCCTAACCCTAATCCTAACTGTAAGTTAACCCTAAACCAAATCCTAAACCTAACCCTAACCCTAACCCTAACCCTAATCCTAACCCTAACCGTAACCCTAACCCATCCTTAACCCTAACCCTAACCCTAATCCTAATCATAACATTAACCCTAACCCTAACCCTAACCCTAACCCTAAACCTAACCCAAACCCAAACCCTAACCCTAACCCTAAACCTAACCCAAACCCAAAGCCTAACCATAACCCTTACCCTAAACATAACCCAAACCCAAAGCCTAAACCTAACCCTAAACCTAACCCTAACACAAACCCTAACCCTAACCCAAACCAAAAGCCTAACCTTAACCCTAACCCTAACCCTAAACCTAACCCTAACCCTAACCCCAACTCTAATCCTAACATTAACCCAAACCCTAACATTAACCCTAACCCAAACCCTAACACTAATACTAAGTATAACGCTAACCCTAAACGAAATCCTAACCCTAACCCTAACCCTAACCCTAATCCTAACCCTAACCCTAAACTTAAACCTAATCCTAACCCTAACCCTAACCCGAACACTAACACAAACACTAACCATAAACATAACCCTAACTCCAACTCTAACCTTAACCCCTTCCCAAACCCTATCATGCACACTAACCCTAACTCTATCCCTTATCCTAACCCAAACCCAAAACCTAACCCTAACCCTTAACCTAACCCTAAACCTAACCCTAACACTAACCCTAACCCAAACCCTAACCCTAACCCTATCCCTAAACCTAAACCTAACCCTAATCCTAATCCTAAACCAAACCCAAACTCTAAACCTAACCCTAACCCAAACCCAAACCCTAACCCTAACCCTAAACCTAAACCTAACCCAAATCCTAACAATAACCCTAACCCTAACCCAAATGAAACCCTAACCCTAATCCTAAACCAAACCCAAACACAAACCCTAACCCTAAACCTAACCCTAACCCAAAACCTAACACTAACGCTAAAACAAACCCTAACACTAATCCTAACCCTACCCCTAACCCTAACCCAAACCCAAACTCTAATACTAACACTAACCCTAACCCTAACCCTTAACCTAACCCAAACACAAACCCTAATTCTATCCCTAAAACTAAACTTTACCCTAACCCTAACCCTAACCCAAACCCAAACCATAACCGTAACCCTAACGCTAACCCTAACCCTAAACCTATCCCTAACCCAAACCCTAACCCTAACGCTAAACCTAACTCAAACCCTAACCCTAACTGTAACCCTAACCCTGACTCTCATCCTAACATTAACCCTAACCCTAAGCGTAACCCTAACCCAAACCCTAAGCCTAATCCTAACTGTAAAGCTAACCCTAAACCAAATCCTAAACCTAAACCTAACCCTAACCCTAACCCTAATCCTAACCCAACCCTAACCCTAACCCAAACCCTAACCCTAACCCCAATCCTAATCCTAACCCTAACCCTAACCGTAAACCAAAACCTAACCATAACCCAAATCTTAACCCTTACATTAACCTTAAACCTAATCCTAACCCTAAACCTAACCTTAACCCAAAACCTAACCGTAACCCCAACACTAACCTTAACAGTAAATCCTATCCCTAAACCTAATCCTAACCCTAAACCTAACCGAAACCCAAACACTAAACTTAACCCTAATCGTAACCGTTACCCAAACCCACACCCTAACCATAACCCTAACTCTAACCCTAACCCAAACCCAAACCCTAACCCTAAACCTAAACCTACCCCTAACCCAAACCCAAACCCTAAACCTAAACCTAACCCTAACTCAAACCCACACCGTAAACCTAACCCTAAACCAAACCCTAACCCTAACCCTAACCCAAACCCTAACCCTAATCCTAACACTAACCCAAATCCTAACCATAACCCTAACTCAAATCAAAACCCTAATCGTAACCCCAATACTAACCCTAACCAAAACCCTAAACCTAACACTAACCCAAACCCTAACCCTAACCCAAAACAAAACCCTAACCCTAACCCTAATCCTAATCCTAACCCTAACCCTAACCCTAACCCTAACCCTAACCCTAACCCTAACCCTAAAACTAATCCAAACCAAAATCCTAAACTTAACCCTAATCGTAACCTTAATACTAATCCTAACCCTACCCCAAACCCTAACCCTAATACTAACCCTAAGCCTACCACTAACCGAAACCCTCACAATAACCCTACCCCTACCCTAACCCTAAAAAACCTTAACCCTAAACCTAACCAAAATCCTAACCCTAACCCTAACCCTAAACCAAAACTTAAACCTAACCGTAACCCTAACCCTAACCCAAAACCCTAACCCTAACCCCAATCCTAATCCTAACCCTAACCCTAAACCTAAACCAAACCATAACCCTAACCCAAATCTTAACCCTTACACTAACCCTAAACCTAATCCTAACCCTAAACCTAACCTTAACCCAAAACCTAAACCTAACCCTAACACTAACCTTAACCCTAAACCCTAACCCTAAACCTAATCCTAACCCTAAACCTAACCGAAACCCAAACACTAAACTTAACCCTAATCGTAACCGTTACCCAAACCCAAACCCTAACCCTAACCCTAACTCTAACCCTAACCCAAACCCAAACCCTTACCATAAACTTAAACCTACCCCTAACCAAACCCCAAACGATAACCCAAACACTAACCATAACTCAAACCCACACCATAACCCTAACTCTAACCCAAACCCTAACCCTAACCCTAACCCAAACCCTACCCCTAACCCTAACCCTAAACCTAACCCCTAATGCCTAACCCCAAACCCTAACCCAAACCCTAACCCTAACCCTAACACTAACTCAAACCCTAATCATAACTCTAACCCAAACCAAAAGGTTAATCGTAACCCCAATATTAACCCTAACCGAAACCCTAACCCTAACACTAAACAAACCCTAAACCTAACCCTAACCCTAACCCCAAACAAAACCCTAACCCTAACCCTAATTCTGATCCTAAACCTAACCCTAATCCTAACCCTAACCCTAACCCTAACCCTAACTCTAACCCTAACCCTAACCCAAATCCAAACCCTAAACCTAACCCTAATCCAAACCCTAACCTTACCCTAATCCTAACCCTAACCCTAACCCTAACCCTAACCCTAACTCAACACCTATGCCTAACCCTAACCCTAACCCAAACCATAACCTTAAACCCTATCTCAAAACCTAAACATAACCCTAACCCTAACCCGAACACAAACCCTAACCCTAACCCTAAACCTAACCCAAAACTTAAACCTAACGCTAACCCTAACCCTAAACCAAACCCTAAACCTTACCCTAACCCTAACCCTAACCCTAACCTTATCCCTAACCCTAACCCTAACCCAAAACTTAAACTTAAACCTAACCCTAACCCAAGCCAAAACTCTAACCGAACCCTAATCCTATTCCTAACCCTAACCGTAACCCTAAACCAAACCCTAACCCTAACCCAAATCTTAACCCTTATACTAACACTAACCCAAATCCTAAACCTAAACCTAAACTTAACCCAAACCCTAAACCTAACCCTAACACTAACCTTAACCCTAAACCCTAACCCTAACCCTAATCCTAACGCTAAAACTAACCGAAACCCAAACCCTAAACCTAACACTAATCGTAACCCTAACCCTAAACCTAACCGAAACCCAAACACTAAACTTAACCCTAATCGTAACCCTTACCCTAACTCTAACCCTAACTCTAACCCTAATCCTAACCTTAACCCTAACCCTAACCCAAAACGTAAATCAAACCCTAACCCTAACCCTAACCCTAATCCTAACCTTAACCCTAAACCTAACCCTAACCCTAACCCTAACTGTAAACCAAACCCTAACCCTAACCCTAACCCTAACCCTAATGCAAACCCTAAACCTAACTCAAACTCACCCCCAACCCCTAATCCTAACCCTAACCCTAATCCTAACCCAAACCGTAACCCTAACCCAAACCCTAACCCTAACTCAAACCCTAACCCTAAACCTAACTCTATCCCGAATCCAAAACCTAATCCTAACATTAAAACTAACCAAAAACCTAAACCTAACCCTAAACCCAATCCTAAACCAAACCCTAACCCTAACCCTAAACCTAATCCTAACCTTAACCCTAACCCTAACCCTAACACAAACCCTAAACCTAACCCTAAACCTAAACCCTAACCCTAACCTAACCATAACCCTAACACTAACCCTAACCCTAACCCTAAAAACTAAACCTAACCCTAACCCTTAAACTAACCCTAGACCTAACCCAAACCCAAAACCTAAACTTAACCCTAATCGTAACCCTAACCCTAACCCAAACCCTAACCTTAACACTAACCCTAACCCTAACCCTAAACCTAACCGTAACCCTAACCCTAACGCTAAACCAAAACCTAAACTTAACCCTAATCGTAACCCTAACCCTAACCCAAACCCTAACCTTAACACTAACCCTAACCCTAACCCTAAACCTAACCGTAACCCTAACCCTAACGCTAAACCTAACCCTAACACTAACCCAAACCCAAAACCAAACCATAACCATAATCCAAACCCTAAACCTAAACCTAACACAAACCCTTACCCTAACCGCAACCCTAACCCTAACCCAAAACTAAGCCCTAACCCTAACCCTAACCCAAACGCCAATCCTAATCCTAACCCTAACCCAAAACCTAACCCTAACCCTATACCTAACCAAAAACCTAAACATAACCCTAACCCTAAACCAAACACTAAGCCTAACCCTAACCCTAACCCTAACCCTAACCAAAGCCCAAACCCTAACACTCACACTGACCCTAACCCTTAACCCTACCCTAACCCCAACCCAAACACCAAACCTAACCATAACCCTAAACCTAAACCTAACCCTAACCCTAAACCTAACCCAAACCCAAGCCCTAACCCTAACACTAAACCTGTCCCTAACCCAAAGTTAAAACCTAACACTAACACTAACTCTAACCCTAAACCAAACCCTAACCCTAACCCTAAACCAAACGCTAACCCTAACGCTAACCCTAACCCTAACCCAAACCCTAAACCTAAACCTAACCCTAACCCTAACCCTAACTGTAACCCTAACCCTAATCCTAAACATAACCCTAAACCTAAGCCTAACCCTAACCCAAACCCTAACCCTAACCCTAATCCTAAACATAACCCTAACCCTAATCCAAACCATAACCCTAAACCTAACCCTAACCCAAACCCAAATAATAAACCTAATCCTACCTAGAACCCTAATCCTAACCCAAATCCTAACCCTAACCTTAACCCTAACCCAAACCCTAATGCTAACCCTAACCCAAACCCTAACACTAAACCTAACCCTAACACTAACCCAAACCCAAAACCTAACCTTAACCCTAAACCTAATACTAACCCTAACCCTAATCCTAACATTAACCCAAACCCTAACCTTAACCCTAACACTAAACCTAAACCTAACCCTAAACCTAACCTAAACCGTAATCCTAATCCTAACCCCAACCCTAATCTAACCCTAAAACAAAACCTAACCCTAACCCTAACCCTAAACCTAACAGTAACTCTAACTCTAAACCTAACCCTTACCCTAACCCAAAACGTAACCCTAACCCTAACCGTAACCCTAAACTTAACCCAATTCAAACCCTAACCCTAATGTTAAACCTAACCCTAACACAAATCGAAACCCTTACACTAAGCCTCAATCTAACCCTAACCCTAACCCAAAGCCAAACCCTAACCCTAACCCTAACCCTATCCCTAACCCTAACCCTAACCGTAACGCTAACCCAAACCCTAACCCTAATCCTAGCTATAACCCTAACCCTAACCCTAACCCTAACCCAAAATCAAACCCTAACTCTAAACCTAACTCTAAACCTAAGCCAAATCACAATTCTAACCCTAACCGTTACCCAAACCCTAACACTAACCCTAAACTTAACACAGACAATAACCCTAACCCATACACCAAACCATAACCCTAACCCTAACCCTTACTCAAACCCTAAAACTACCAGTAATCCTAACCTTAACCCTAACCCTAACCCTAACCCAAACCGTAACACTAACACTAACCCTAACCCTAACGCTATCCCTAACCCAAAACGTAACACTAACACCAATCCTAACCATAACCCTAAACCTAACCGTAACCCTAACCCTAACGCTAAACCAAAACCAAACCATAACAATTACCCAAACCCTAAACCTAAACCTAACACAAACACTTACCCTAACCGCAACCCTAATCCTAACCCAAAACTAAACCCTAACCCTAACCCTAACCCTAACCCAAACCCCAATCCTAACCCTAACCGTAACCCAAACCCTAACCCTAACCCTATACCTAACCAAAAACCTAAACATAACCCTAACCCTAAACCAAACACTAAGCCTAACCCTAACCCTAACCCTAACCCTAACGAAAGCCCAAAACCTAACATTCACAATGACCCTAACCCTTTACCTTACCCTAACCCCAATCCAAACACCAAACCTAACCCTAACCCTAATCCTAACCCTAAACCTAAACCTAACCCTAACCCTAAACCTAACCCAAACCCAAACCCTAACCCTAACCCTAAACCTAACCCTAACCCAAAGCTAAAACCTAACCCTAACCCTAACTCTAACCCTAAACCAAACCCTAACACTAACCCTAAACCAAACGCTAACCCTAACCCTAACCTTAACCCTAACCCTAACCCAAACCCTAAACCTAAACCTAAACCTAACCCTAACCCTAACCCAAACCCAAACACTAACACTAACCCTAAACCTAACCATAACTCAAAACCAAACCCTAAACCTAACCCTTACCCTAACCCTAATCCAAACCCAAACCCTAACCCTTACCCTAACCCTAACCCAAACCCTAACCCTAACCCTAACCCTACCCCGAAGCCGAACCCTAAACCAAACCCTAAACCTAACGCTAACGCTACACCTAACCCAAACCCTAATCCTAAACCTAACTATAAAGCAAACCCTAACCCAAACCCTAACCCTAAACCTAAACCTAACCCTAACCCTAACCCACACCCAAACCCTAACACTAACTCTAAACCTAACCATAACTCTAAACCAAACCCTAACCCTAACCCTTACCCTAACCCTAATCCTAACCCAAACCCTAACCCTTACCCTAACCCTAACCCAAACCCTAACCCTAACCCTAACCCTAACCCTAACCCTAACCCAAAGTTAAAACCTAACACTAACACTAACTCTAACCCTAAACCAAACCCTAACCCTAACCCTAAACCAAACGCTAACCCTAACGCTAACCCTAACCCTAACCCAAACCCTAAACCTAAACCTAACCCTAACCCTAACCCTAATCCTAAACATAACCCTAAACCTAAGCCTAACCCTAACCCAAACCCTAACCCTAACCCTAATCCTAAACATAACCCTAACCCTAATCCAAACCATAACCCTAAACCTAACCCTAACCCAAACCCAAATCCTAAACCTAATCCTACCTAGAACCCTAATCCTAACCCAAATCCTAACCCTAACCTTAACCCTAACCCAAACCCTAATGCTAACCCTAACCCAAACCCTAACACTAAACCTAACCCTAACACTAACCCAAACCCAAAACCTAACCTTAACCCTAAACCTAATACTAACCCTAACCCTAATCCTAACATTAACCCAAACCCTAACCTTAACCCTAACACTAAACCTAAACCTAACCCTAAACCTAACCTAAACCGTAATCCTAATCCTAACCCCAACCCTAATCTAACCCTAAAACAAAACCTAACCCTAACCCTAACCCTAAACCTAACAGTAACTCTAACTCTAAACCTAACCCTTACCCTAACCCAAAACGTAACCCTAACCCTAACCGTAACCCTAAACTTAACCCAATTCAAACCCTAACCCTAATGTTAAACCTAACCCTAACACAAATCGAAACCCTTACACTAAGCCTCACCCTAACCCTAACCCTAACCCAAAGCCAAACCCTAACCCTAACCCTAACCCTATCCCTAACCCTAACCCTAACCGTAACGCTAACCCAAACCCTAACCCTAATCCTAGCTATAACCCTAACCCTAACCCTAACCCTAACCCAAAATCAAACCCTAACTCTAAACCTAACTCTAAACCTAAGCCAAATCACAATTCTAACCCTAAGCGTTACCCAAACCCTAACACTAACCCTAAACTTAACACAGACAATAACCCTAACCCATACACCAAACCATAACCCTAACCCTAACCCTTACTCAAACCCTAAAACTACCAGTAATCCTAACCTTAACCCTAACCCTAACCCTAACCCAAACCGTAACACTAACACTAACCCTAACCCTAACGCTATCCCTAACCCAAAACGTAACACTAACACCAATCCTAACCATAACCCTAAACCTAACCGTAACCCTAACCCTAACGCTAAACCAAAACCAAACCATAACAATTACCCAAACCCTAAACCTAAACCTAACACAAACACTTACCCTAACCGCAACCCTAACCCTAACCCAAAACTAAACCCTAACCCTAACCCTAACCCTAACCCAAACCCCAATCCTAACCCTAACCGTAACCCAAACCCTAACCCTAACCCTATACCTAACCAAAAACCTAAACATAACCCTAACCCTAAACCAAACACTAAGCCTAACCCTAACCCTAACCCTAACCCTAACGAAAGCCCAAAACCTAACATTCACAATGACCCTAACCCTTAACCTTACCCTAACCCCAATCCAAACACCAAACCTAACCCTAACCCTAAACCTAACCCTAAACCTAAACCTAACCCTAACCCTAAACCTAACCCAAACCCAAACCCTAACCCTAACCCTAAACCTAACCCTAACCCAAAGCTAAAACCTAACCCTAACCCTAACTCTAACCCTAAACCAAACCCTAACACTAACCCTAAACCAAACGCTAACCCTAACCCTACCCCTAACCCTAACCCTACCCCAAACCCTAAACCTAAACCTAAACCTAACCCTAACCCTAACCCAAACCCAAACACTAACACTAACCCTAAACCTAACCATAACTCAAAACCAAACCCTAAACCTAACCCTTACCCTAACCCTAATCCAAACCCAAACCCTAACCCTTACCCTAACCCTAACCCAAACCCTAACCCTAACCCTAACCCTAACCCGAAGCCGAACCCTAAACCAAACCCTAAACCTAACGCTAACGCTACACCTAACCCAAACCCTAATCCTAAACCTAACTATAAAGCAAACCCTAACCCAAACCCTAACCCTAAACCTAAACCTAACCCTAACCCTAACCCACACCCAAACCCTAACACTAACTCTAAACCTAACCATAACTCTAAACCAAACCCTAACCCTAACCCTTACCCTAACCCTAATCCTAACCCAAACCCTAACCCTTACCCTAACCCTAACCCAAACCCTAACCCTAACCCTAACCCTAACCCTAACCAAAGCCCAAACCCTAACACTAACCCAAACCCTAACCCTAAACCTAACCCTAAACCTAAACCTAACCCTAAACCTAAACCTAACCCAAACCCAAACCCTAACCCTAATCCTAAACCTAATCCTAACCCAAAGCTAAAACCTAACCCTAACCCTAACTCTAACCCTAAACCAAACCCTAACCCTAACCCTAAACCAAACGCTAACCCTAACCCTAACCCTAACCCTAAACCAAACCCTAACCCTAACACTAACCCTAAACCTAACCATAACTCAAAACCAAACCCTAACCCTAACCCTTACCCAAACCCTAATCCTAACCCAAACCCTAACCCTTACCCTAACCCTAACCCAAACCCTAACCCTAACCCTAACCCTAACCCTAAGCCGAACCCTAAACCAAACCCTAAACCTAACGCTAACGCTAACCCTAAACCAAACCCTAATCCTAAACCTAACTATAACGCAAACCCTAACCCTAACACTAACCCTACACCTAACCCGAACCCTAACTCTAACCCTAACCCTAACCCTAACCTAACCCAAACCCTAACCCTAACCCTAACCCTAATCCAAACGAAAACCTAAAACTAACCCAAAACCTAATCCAAACCCAAATCCTAACCCTACCCCTGACCATCACCCTAACCCAAAACCAAACCCTAACACTAACACTAACACTAACACTAACACTAACCCTAACCCTAAACCTAACCCAAACCAAACACAAACCCTAATCCTAAACCTAACCCTAACCGTAAGCCAAACCCTAACCGTAACCCTAAACCTAACCCTAAACCTAACCCAATCGAAAACCTAACCATAACCCTAAACCTAACCCTAACCCAAACCGAAAACCTAACCCTAAACCTAACCCTAACCCTAACCCTAACCCAAACACTAACCTTAACCCTAACACTAAACCTAAACCTAACCCTAAACCTAACCTAAACCGTAATCCTAATCCTAACCCCAAACTTAATCTAACCCTAACCCAAAACCTAACCCTAACCCTAAACCTAAACCTAACCCTATCTCTAACCCTAACCCTAAACCAAACCCAAACCCTAACCCTAACCCTAAACCAAACCCTAACCCAAACCCAAACCCTAAACCTAACCCTAACCCT
>CM069549.1:47152500-47157500 GCA_035773235.1 Eospalax fontanierii | reverse complement strand
AACCCTAAACCTAATCCAAATCCCAATTCTAACCCTAACCGTTACCCAAACCCTAACCCTAACCCTAAACTTAACACAAAAAATAACCCTAACCCATACACCAAACCATAACCCTAACCCTAACCCTAACTCAAACCCTAAAACTACCACTAATCCTAAACTTAACACTAAACCTAACCGTAACCCAAACCCTAATACTAACACTAACCCTAACCCTAACGCTAACCCTAACCAAAAACCTAACACTAACACTATTCCTAACCATAACACTAACCCTAACCGTAACCCTAACCCTAACGCTAAAAAAACCCAAACCATAACCATAACCCAAACCCTAAACCTAAACCTAACACAAACCCTTACCCTAACCCCAACCCTAACCCTAACCCAAAACTAAACCCTAACCCTACCCCAAACCCCAATCCTAACCCTAACCCTATACGTAACCAAAAACCTAAACATAACCCTAACCCTAAACCAAACACTAAGCCTAACCCTAAAACTAAACCTAACCCTAACCAAAGCCCAAACCCTAACACTCACACTGACCCTAACCCTTAACCTTACCCTAACCCCAACCCAAACACCAAACCTAACCCTAACCCTAAACCTAACCCTAAACCTAAACCTAACCCTAACCCTAAACCTAACCCAAACCCAAACCCTAACCCTAACCCTAAACCTAAGCCTAACTCAAAGCTAAAACCTAACCCTAACCCTAACTCTAACCCTAAACCAAACCATAAGCCTAACCCTAAACCAAACGCTAACCCTTACCCTAACCCTAACCATAAACCAAACCCTAACCCTAAACCTAAACCTAACCCAAACCCTAACTCAAACCCAAACCCTAACACTAACCCGAAACCTAACCATAACTCAAAACCAAACCCTAACACTAACCCTTACCCTAACCCTAATCCTAACCCAAGCCCTAACCCTTACCCTAACCCTAAACCAAACCCTAACCCTAACCCTAACCCTAACCCTAACCCTAAACCAAACCCTAAATCTAATGCTAACGCTAACCCTAATCCAAACCCTAATCCTAAACCTAACTATAACGCAAACCCTAACCCTAACACTAACCCTAAACTTAACCCAAACCCTAAATCTAACCCTAACACTAACGGAAACAATAACCCTAACCCTAACCCAAACGAAACCCTAAAACTAACCCAAAACCTAATCCAAACCCAAATCCTAACCCTTCCCCTGACCATCACCCTAACCCAAAACCAAACCCTAACACTAACACTAACACTAACCCTAAACCTAAACATAACCCTAACCAAACCCAAACCCTAATCCTAAACCTAACCCTAACCGTAAGCCAAACCCTAACCCTAACCCTAAACCTAACCCTAAACCTAACCCAATCGAAAACCTAACCCTAACCCTAAACCTAACCCAAACCGAAACCCTAACCCTAAACCTAACCCTAACCCTAACCCGAACCCAAACACTAACCTTAACCCTAACACTAAACCTAAACCTAAACATAAACCTAACCTAAACCGTAATCCTAATCCTGACCCCAACCTTAATCTAACCCTAACCCAAAACCTAACCCTAACCCTAACCCTAAACATAACCCTAACCCTAACTCTAACCCTAAACCTAACCCTTACCCTAACCCAAAACGTAACGCTAACCCTAACCGTAACCCTAAACTTAACCCAATTTAAACCCTAACCCTAATGCTAAACCTAACCCTAACACAAATCAATACCCTTACACTAAGCCTCACCCTAACCCTAACCCTAACCCAAACTCTAAACCTAACCCTAACCCTAACCC
Organism: Eospalax fontanierii; assembly: GCA_035773235.1. NCBI lineage: Eukaryota > Metazoa > Chordata > Mammalia > Rodentia > Spalacidae > Eospalax > Eospalax fontanierii. The sequence continues at coordinate 47,155,700 of CM069549.1, read as the reverse complement.
TATCTCTAACCCTAACCCCAAACCAAACCCAAACCCTAACCCTAACCCTAATCCAAACCCTAACCCAAACCCAAACCCTAACCCTAACCCTAACCCTATGCCTAACCCTAACCCTAACCGTAATGCTAACTCAAACCCTAACCCTAATCCTAACTATAAACCTAACCCTAACCCTACCCCTAACCCTAACCCAAAATCAAACCCTAACCCTAACCCTAACCCAAACGAAACCCTGAAACTAACTCAAAACCTAATCCAAATCCAAATCCTAACCCTACCCCTGACCATCACCCTAATCCAAAACCTAACCCTACCCCTAAAAGAAACCCTAACACTAATCCTAACCCTGACCTTAACCCTAACCCTAACTCAAAACCAAACCCTAACGCTAACACTAACACTAACACTAACCGTTACCTTAAACCTAACCCTAACCAAACCCAAACCCTAATCCTAAACCTAACCCTATCCGTAAGTCAAACCCTAACCCTAACCCTAAACCTAACCCTAAACCTAACCCAATTTAAAACCTAACCATAACCCTAAACCTAACCCTAACCCAAACCCAAACCCTAACCCTAACACTAACCCTATCCCTAACCCTAACCCTAACCGTAACGCTAACCCAAACCCTAACCCTAATCCTAAGTATAACCCTAACTCTAACCCTAACCCTAACCCTAACCCAAAATCAAACCCTAACTCTAACCCTAACCCTAAACCTAACCCAAATCCCAATTCTAACCCTAACCATTACCCAAACCCTAACCCTAACCCTAAACTTAACACAAACAATAACCCTAACCCATACACCAAACCATAACCCCAAACCTAACCCTAAATCAAACCCTAACACTCCCACTAATCCTAACCTTAACCCTAACCCTAACCCTAACCCAAACCCTAACACTAACACTAACCCTTACCCTAACGCTAACCCTAACCCAAAACCTAACACTAACACTAATCCTAACCATAAACCTAACCCTAACCGTAACCCTAACCCTAACGCTAAACCAAACCCAAACCATAACCATAATACAAACCCTAAACCTAAACCTAACACAAAACCTTACCCTAACCCCAACCCTAACCCTAACCCAAAACTAAACCCTAACCCTAACCCTAACCCTAACCCAAACCCCAATCCTAACCCTAACCCTAACCCAAACCCTAACCCTAACCCTATACCTAACCAAAAACCTAAACATAACCCTAAACCTAAACCAAACACTAAGCCTAACCCTAACCCTAACCCTAACCCTAACCAAAGCTCAAACCCTAACACTCACACTGACCTTATCCCTTAACCTTACCCTAACCCCAACCCAAACACCAAACCTAACACTAACCCTAAACCTAACCCTAAACCTAAACCTAACCCTAACCCTAAACCTAACCCAAACCCAAACCCTAACCCTAACCCTAAACCTAACCCTAACCCAAAGCTAAAACCTAACCCTAACCCAAACTCTAACCCTAAACCAAACCCTAACCCTAACCCTAAACCAAACGCTAACCCTAAACCTAACCCTAACCCTAACCCAAACCCTAACCGTAAACCTAAACCTAACCCTAACCCAAACCCAAACCCTAACCCTAACCCTAACCCTAACCCTAACCCTAAGACGAACCCTAAACAAAACCCTAAACCTAACGCTAACGCTAACCCTAACCCAAACCCTAATCCTAAACCTAACTATAACGCAAACCCTAACCCTAACACTAACCCTAAACCTAACCCAAACCCTAACTCTAACCCTAACCTAACCGAAACCCTAACCCTAAAACTAAACCAAAACCTAATCCAAACCCAAATTCTAACCCTAACTCTGACCATCACCCTAATCCAAAACCTAACCATAACCCTAAAAGAAACCCTAACACTAACACTAACCCTAACCTTAACCCTAACCCAAACACTAACCTTAACCCTAACACTAAACCTAAACCTAACCCTAAACCTAACCTAAACCGTAATCCTAATCCTAACACCAACCTTAATCTAACCCTAACCCAAAACCTAACCCTAACCCTAACCCTAAACCTAACCCTAACCCTAACTCTAACCCTAAACCTAACCCTTACCCTAACCCAAAACGTAACCCTAACCCTAACCGTAACCCTAAACTTAACCCAATTCAAACCCTAACCCTAATGCTAAACCTAACCCTAACACAAATCGAAACCCTTACACTAAACCTCACCCTAACCCTAACCCTATCCCAAACCCTAAACCTAACCCTAACTCTAAGCCTATCTCTAACCCTAACCCTAACCCAAACCCAAACCCTTACCCTAACCCTATACCTAACCAAAAACCTAAACATAACCCTAACCCTAAACCAAACACTAAGCCTAACCCTAACCCTAACCCTAACCAAAGCCCAAACCCTAACACTCACACTGACCCTAACCCTTAACCTTACCCTACCCCAACCCAAACACCAAACCTAACCCTAACCCTAAACCTAACCCTAAACCTAAACCTAACCCTAACCCTAAACCTAACCCAAACCCAAACCCTAACCCTAACCCTAAACCTAACCCTAACCAAAGCTAAAACCTAACCCTAACCCTAAATCTAACCCTAAACCAAACCCTAAACCTAACCCTAAACCAAACGCTAACCCTTACCCTAACCCTAACCCTAACCCAAACCCTAACCCTAACCCTAACTCTAACCCTATCTCTAACCCTAACCCTAATCCAAACCCAAACCCTAACCCTAACCCTAAACCAAACCCTAATCCAAACCCAAACCCTAACCTTAACCCTAACCCTATCCCTAACCGTAACCCTAACCGTAACGCTAACCAAACCCTAACCCTAATCCTAACTATAACCCTAACCCTAACCCTACCCCTAACCCTAACCCAAAATCAAACCCTAACTCTAACCCTAACCCTAAACCTAACCAAAATCCCAATTCAAACCCTAACCATTACCCAAACCCTAACCCTAACCCTAAACTTAACACAAAAAATAACCCTAACCCATACACCAAACCATAACCCTAACCCTAACCCTAACTCAAACCCTAAAACTACCACTAATCCTAAACTTAACACTAAACCTAACCGTAACCCAAACCCTAATACTAACACTAACCCTAACCCTAACGCTAACCCTAACCCAAAACCTAACACTAACACTATTCCTAACCATAACACTAACCCTAACCGTAACCCTAACCCTAA
>CM069549.1:47142500-47145000 GCA_035773235.1 Eospalax fontanierii | reverse complement strand
GAACCCTAACTCTAAGCCTAACCCAAAATCTAATCCTAAACCAAACTCTAACCCAAACCCTAACCGTAACCCTAACCCTAACCCTAACTCAAACCCTAACTCTAACCCTAACCCTAAACAATAAATCCTATCCCCTAACACTAACCCTAACCCTCAACCAAACCCTACCCATAACCCGAAACCTAAATCTAACAGAAACCAAAAGCTAACCCTAAAAAAAAACCTAAACCAAACCCAAACCCTAAAACTAACCCTAACCCCAACCCAAACCCTAAAACTAACCATAACCCTAACCCAAACCCTAACCCTAACCCTAACCCTAACCCTTACAATAAGCCAAAATCCAAACCAAACCCTAACCCTAACCCTAACCCTAACCCTAACACAAACCCTAATCCTAAACCAAACTCCAACCCAAACCCTAACCCTAACCCTAACCCTAACCCTAACTTAAACCCTAACTCTAACCCTAACCCTAAACCCTAACCCCTAACCCCTAATACTAACCCTAACCCTCAACCAAACCCTAACTCTAACCCTAACCCTAAACCAAAGCCTACCCCTAACCCTAAACCTAACCCTAACAGAAACCAAACACTAACCCTAAAAATAAACCTAACCGAAACCCAAACCCTAACACTAACCCTAACCCTAACCCTAACGCAAATCCCTAACCCTAACGCAAACACTAACCCTAAACCTAACTATAACCCTAAACCTAACCTAAATCCTAAACCTAACCCTAATCGTAACCCCAAACCTAACAATAACCCTTACCCTAACCCTAAACCTAACCCAATCTAAAACGTAACCCTAACCCTAACCCAAACCCTAACACTAACCCTAACCCTAACCCTAAACCTAACTCTAAACCTAACCCTCACCCATACCAAAACCCTAACACTAACGCTCACCCTAACCCTAATCCAAATACAAACCCTAACCCTAAGCCTAATCCAAACCCTAAATCTAACCCTAACCCTAACCCTAACCCTAACCCTAACCCTAACCCAAAACCAAACCCTAACCTTAATTCTTACGCTAAACCTAACCCAAACCCTAATCCTAACCCTAACCCTAATCCAAACACTAACCCTAACCCTAAACCTAACACAAACAATAACCCTAAACCTAACAATAAACCAAACCCTAAAAGTAACCCAAACCGAAAGCCTAACCCACACCGTAACCCTAACACAAACCCTAACCCTAACCCTACACCAAACCATAACCCTAACCATAACCTAAACCCAAACACGAAACATAACACTAACCCTAAGGCTAACCCTAACCGTAACCCAAACTCTAACCCTAAACCTGAACTGAACCCTAACCCTAACCCAAACTCTAACCCTAACCCAAACGCTAACCCTAACCCAAACGCTAACCCTAACCCTAACCCTTACCCTAACGCAAACCCAAACCCTAACTCTAACCCTAAAACTAAACCTAAGCCTAACCCTAATCTTAACCCTAACCCTAACCCTAACCCTAACCCTAACCCTAACCCAAACCCGACCCCTAACCCTAACCCTAACCCTAACCCAAACACTAACACTAATCCTAACCCTAACCTAAACCCTAACCCTAACTCTAACCCTAACCCTTACCCTAACCCTAACCCTACACCAAACCGTAACCCTAACCCTAACCCAAACCCTAACTCTAACCCTAACCCTAAACCCTAACCCTTATCCCCTAACACTAACCCTAACCCACAACCAAACCCTAACTATAACCCTAACCCTAACATTAAACCAAACCCTACCCCTAACCCTAAACCTAACTCTAACAGAAACCAAACCCTAACCCTAAAAATAAACCTAACCCAAACCCAAACATTAACACTAACCCTAACACTAACCCTAACCCAAATCCCTAACCGTAATGCAAACCCTAACCCTAAACCTAAGTATAACACTAACCCTACCCAAATCCTAACCCTAACCCTAATCGTAACCCAAACCCTAACAATAACCCTAAGCCGAAACCCAAACCAAACCCTAACCCTGACCCTAACCCTAATCCTAAACCAAACTCTTACCCAAACCCTAACCCTAACCCTAACCCTAACCCTAAACCTAACCCTAACCCAAACCAAAACCCTAACCCTAACCCTAACCCTAACCCTAACCCTAACACTAACCCTAACCCTTACCCTAAGCCGAACCCCAAACCAAACCCTACCCCTAACCCTAACCCTAATCCTAAACCAAACTCTAACCCAAACCCTAACCCTAACCCTAACCCAAACCCTAATCCTAAACCCTAACCCCTAACCCTTAACACTAACCCTAACCTTCAACCAAACACTAACTCTAACCCTAACCCTAACCCTAAACCAAATCCTACCCCTAGCCCTAACCTTAACCCAAACCCAAACCCTAACACTAACCCTAAACCTAACCCTAACCCAAATACTTTACCCTAACGCAAACCCTAACCCTAAACCTAACTATAACCCTAAACCTTACCCAAATCCTAACCCTAACCCTAATCG
>CM069549.1:47107500-47122500 GCA_035773235.1 Eospalax fontanierii | reverse complement strand
CCCTAACCCTAACCCTAACCCTAATCCTAAACCAAACTCTAACCCAAACCCTAACCCTAACCCTAACCCAAACCCTAACCCTAAACCCTAACCCCTAACCCTTAACACTAACCCGAACCTTCAACCAAACCCTAACTCTAACCGTAACCCTAACCCTAAACCAAACCCTAACCCTAACCCTAACTCTAACCCAAACCCAAACCCTAACACTAACCCTAAACCTAACCCTAACCCAAATACTTTACCCTAACGCAAACCCTAACCCTAAACCTATCTATAACCCTAAACCTTACCCAAATCTTAACCCTAACCCTAATCGTAACCCAAACCCTAACAATAACCCTTACCCTAACCCTAAATCTAACCCAATCCAAAACGGAACCCCAACCCCAACCCAAACCCTAACCCTAAACCTAACCCTTACCCTAAGCCGAACCCTATACCAAACCCTAACCCTAACCCTAATCCTAAACCTAACCCAAACCCTAACCCTAAACCTAACCCTAACCCTAACCATAATCCTAACCCTAATCCAAACAATAACCCTAAGCCTAACCCTAAGCCTAATCCTAATATGAACCCTAACCCTAACCCTAACCCTAACCCTAAACCAAATCCTAACTCTAACCCTAACCCTAACACAAACCCTAAACTTAACCCTAACCCTAACCCTACACCAAACCCTAACCGTAACCATAACCCAAACCAAAACCCTAAACCTAAAACTAACCCTAAGTCTAAACCTAACCCTACCCCAAACTCTAACCCTAACCCTGAACCTAACCCTAACCTTAACCCTAACCCTAACCCTAACCCAAACGCTAACCCTAACCCTAACCCTAACCCCTATCACTAACCCTAACCGAAAATATAACCCTAACCATAAACCAAACCCTAACACTAACCCAAACCCAAACCCTAACCCTAACCCTAAACCTAAACCTAACCCTAACTCAAACACAAACCCAAACCATAACCTAACCCTAACCCAAACCCTAACCCAAACCCTAACACTAACCCTAACCCTAACCCTAAACCTTACCCTAAGCCGAACCCTAAACCAAACCCTAATCTGAACCCTAACTCTAACCCTAACCCAAAATCTAATCCTAAACCAAACTCTAACCCAAACCGTAACCGTAACCCTAACCCTAACCCTAACCCAAACACTAACTCTAACCCTAATCCTAAACAATAAACCCTATCCCCTAACACTAACCCTAACCCTCAACCAAACACTACCCCTAACCCTAAACCTAACTCTAACAGAAACCAAAAGCTAACCCTAAAAATAAACCTAACCCAAACCCAAACCCTAACACTAACCCTAACCCCAACCCAAACCCTAACACTAACCATAACCCTAACCCTAACCCTAACCCTTACCCTAAGTCGAAACCCAAACCAAATCCTAACCCTAACCCTAACCCTAACACAAACCCTAATCCTAAACCAAACTCCAACCCAAACCCTAACCCTAACCCTAACCCTAACCCTAACTTAAACCCTAACTCTAACCCTAACCCTAAACCCTAACCCCTAACCCCTAATACTAACCCTAACCCTCAACCAAACCCTAACTCTAACCCTAACCTTAAACCAAAGCCTACCCCTAACCCTAAACCTAACCCTAACAGAAACCAAACACTAACCCTAAAAATAAACCTAACCGAAACCCAAACCCTAACACTAACCTTAACCCTAATGCAAACACTAACCCTAAACCTAACTATAACCCTAAACCTAACCTAAATCCTAACCCTAACCCTAATCGTAACCCAAAACCTAACAATAACCCTTACCCTAACCCTAAACCTAACCCAATCTAAAACGTAACCCTAACCCTATCCCAAACCCTAACACTAACCCTAACCCTAAACCTAACTCTAACCCTAACCCTCACCCATACCAAAACCCTAACCCTAACCCTAATCCAAATACAAACCCTAACCCTAAGCCTAATCCAAACCCTAAGTCTAACCCTAACCCTAACCCTAACCCAAAACCAAACCCTAACCCTAACTCTTACCCTAACCCTAACCCAAACCCTAATCCTAACCCTAACCCTAACCCAAACACTAACCCTAACCCTAAACCTAACACAAACAATAACCCTAAACCTAACAATAAACCAAACCCTAACCGTAACGCAAACCGAAAGCCTAATCCACACCCTAACCCTAACACAAACCCTAACCCTAACCCTAACCCTAACCCTACACCAAACCCTAACCCTAACCCTAACCCAAACCCAAACACTAAACATAACACTAACCCTAAGCCTAACCCTAACCGTAACCCAAACTCTAACCCTAACACTGAACCGAAACCTAACCCTAACCCAAACGCTAACCCTAACCCTAACCCTAACCCCTAACACTAACCCTATCCCAAAACATAACGCTAACCGTAAACCAAACCCTAAGAGTAACCCAATCCCAAACCGTAACACTAACACTAACCCTAACCCTAACCCTTACCCTAACGCAAACCCAAACCCTAACACTAACCCTAAAACTAAACCTAACCCTAACCCTAACCCTAACCCTAACACTCACCCAAACCCTAACCCAAACCCAAACCCTAACCCTAACCCTACCCCTCACCCAACCCCTAACACTAACCCTAACCCTAACCCAAACCCTAACCCTAACTCTAACCCTAACCCTTACCCTAAGTCGAACCCTAACCCTAACCCTACACCAAACCGTAAGCCTAACCCTAACCCAAACCCTAACTCTAACCCTAACCCTGAACCCTAACCCCTATCCCCTAACACTAACCCTAAAACACAACCAAACCCTAACAATAACCTTAACCATAACCCTAAACCAAACCCTACCCCTAACCCTAAACCTAACTCTAACAGAAACCAAACCCAAACCCTAACACTAACCCTAACACTAACCCTAACCCAAATCCCTAACCGTAATGCAAACCCTAACCCTAAACCTAAGTATTAGACTAACCCTACCCAAATCCTATCCCTAACCCTAATCGTAACCCAAACCCTAACAATAACCCTAACCCTACGCTAAACCTAACCGAATCCAAAACCTAACGCTAACCCAAACCCAAACCCTAACCGTAACCCTAAATCTAACCCTAACCCAAACCCAAACCCTAACCCTAATCCTAACCCTAACCCAAACCCAAACCCAAACCCTAACCCTAACCCTAAACCTAACCCTAACCCAAACCCAAACCCTAACCCTAATCCTAACCCTAATCCAAACCCAAAACCAAACCCTAACCCTAACCCTAAACCTAACCCTAACCCAAACGGAAACCCTAAGCCTTACCCTAACCCTAACCCAAACCCTAACACTAACCATAACCCTAACCCAAACCCTAACCCTAACACTAATCCTAACCCTTACCCTAAGCCGAACCCCAAACCAAACCCTAACCCTAACCCTAACCCTAATCCTAACCTAAACTCTAACCCAAACCCTAACCCTAACCCTAACCCTAACCCTAAACCTAACCCTAACCCAAACCAAAACCCTAACCCAAACCCTAACCCTAACCCAAAACCTAACACTAACCATAACCCTAACCCAACCCTAACCCTAACACTAACCCTAACCCTTACCCTAAGCCGAACCCCAAACCAAACCCTAACCCTAACCCTAACCCTAATCCTAAACCAAACTCTAACCCAAACCCTAACCCTAACTCTAAACCAAACCCTAACCCTAACCCTAACCCTAACCCTAACCCTAAACCCTACCCCTAACCCTAAACCTAACCCAAACCCAAACCCTAACACTAACCCTAAACCTAACCCTAACCCAAATACTTTACCCTAACGCAAACCCTAACCCTAAACCTAACTATAACACTAACCCTACCCAAATCCTAACCCTAAACCTAATCGTAACCCAAACCCTAACAATAACACTAACCCTACCCCTAAACCTAACCGAATCCAAAACCTAACGCTAACCAAACCCAAACCCTAACCCTAACCCTAATCCTAACCCTAACCCAAACCCAAACCCAAACCCTAACCCTAACCCTAAACCTAACCCTAACCCCAACCCAAACCCTAACACTAACCATAACCCTAACCCTAACCCTGTCCCTTACCGTAAGCTGAAACCCAAACCAAATCCTAACCCTAACCCTAACCCTAACCCTAACACAAACCCTAATCCTAAACCAAACTCCAACGCAAACCCTAACCCTAACCCTAACTTAAACCCTAACTCTAACCCTAACCCTAAACCCTAACACCTAACCCCTAATACTAACCCTAACCCTCAACCAAACCCTAACTCTAACCCTAACCCTAAACCAAAGCCTACCCCTAAACCTAAACCTAACCCTAACAGAAACCAAACACTAACCCTAAAAATAAACCTAACCGAAACCCAAACCCTAACTCTAACACTAACCCTAACGCAAATCCCTAACCCTAACGCAAACACTAACCCTAAACCAAACTATAACCCTAAACCTAACCTAAATCCTAACCCTAACCCTAATCGTAACCCAAAACCTAACAATAACCCTTACCCTAACCCTAAACCTAAACCAATCTAAAACGTAACCCTAACCCTAACCCAAACACAAACACTAACCCTAACCCTAAAACTAACTCTAACCCTAACCCTCACCCATACCAAAACCCTAACCCTAACCCTCACCCTAACCCTAATCCAAATACAAACCCTAACCCTAAGCCTAATCCAAACCCTAAGTCTAACCCTAAACCTAACCCTAACCCAAAACCAAACCCTAACCCTAACTCTTACCCTAACCCTTACCCTAACCCAAACCCTAGCCCTAACCCTAACCCAAACACTAACCCTAACCCTAAACCTAACACAAACAATAACCCTAAACCTAACAATAAACCAAACCCTAACCGTAACCCAAACCGAAAGCCTAACCCACACCCTAACCCTAACACAAACCCTAACCCTAACCCTAACCCTACACCAAACCCTAACCCTAACCCTAACCCAAAACCAAACACTAAACATAACACTAACCCTAAGCCTAACCCTAACCGTAACCCAAACTCTAACCCTAACCCTGAACCGAACCCTAAGCCTAACCCTAACTCTAACCCTAACCCAAACGCTAACCCTAACCCTAACCCTAACCCCTAACACTAACCCTATACCAAAACATAACGCTAACCCTAAACCAAACCCTAAGAGTAACCCAATCCCAAACCGTAACACTAACACTAACCCTAACCCTAACCCTTACCCTAACGCAAAGCCAAACCCTAACACTAACCCTAAAACTAAACCTAAGCCTATCCCTAACACTAACCCTAACACTAACCCTAACCCTAACCCTAACCCTAACCCTAACCCTAACCCTTACCCTAAGCCGAACCCTAACCCTAACCCTACACCAAACCGTAACCCTAACCCTAACCCAAACCCTAACTCTAACCCTAACCCTGAACCCTAACCCCTATCCCCTAACACTAACCCTAACCGACAACCAAACCCTAACTATAACCCTAACCCTAACCCTAAACGAAACCCTACCCCTAACCCTAAACCTAACTCTAACAGAAACCAAACCCTAACCCTAAAAATAAACCTAAACCAAACCCAAACCCTAACACTAACCCTAACCCAAATCCCTAACCGTAATGCAAACCCTAACCCTAAACCTAAGTATTACACTAACCCTACCCAAATCCTAACCCTAACCCTAATCGTAACCCAAACCCTAACAATAACCCTAACCCTACGCTAAACCTAACCGAATCCAAAACCTAACGCTAACCCAAACCCAAACCCTAACCGTAACCCTAAATCTAACCCTAACCCAAACCCAAACCCTAACCCTAATCCTAACCCTAACCCAAACCCAAACCCAAACCCTAACCCTAACCCTAAACCTAACCCTAACCCAAACCGAAACCCTAACCCTTACCCTAACCCTAACCCAAACCCTAACACTAACCATAACCCTAACCCAAACCATAACCCTAACACTAACCCTAACCCTTACCCTAAGCCGAAGCCCAAACCAAACCCTAACCCTAACCCTAACCCTAATCCTAAACTAAACTCTAACCCAAACCCTAACCCTAACCCTAACCCTAAACCTAACCCTAACCCAAATCGAAACCCTAACCCTAACCCTAACACTAACCCAAACCCTAACACTAACCGTAACCCTAACCCTACCCTAACCCTTACCCTAAGCCGAACCCCAAACCAAACCCTAACCCTAACCCTAACCCTAATCCTAAACCAAACTCTAACCCAAACCCTAAACCTAACTCTAACCCAAACCCTAACTCTAACCCTAACCCTAACCCAAACCCTAACCCTAAACCCTAACCCCTTACCCTTAACACTAACCCTAACCTTCAACCAAACCCTAATTCTAACCCTAGCCCTAACCCTAAATCAAACCCTACCCCTAACCCTAACCCTAACCCAAACCCAAACCCTACCACTAACCCTAAACCTAACCCTAACCCAAATACTTTTCCCTAACGCAAACCCTAACCCTAAACCTAATTATAACAGTAACCCTACCCAAATCCTAACCCTTAACCTAATCGTAACCCAAACCCTAACAATAACGCTAACCCTACCCCTAAACCTAACCGAATCCAAAACCTAACGCTAACCCAAACCCAAACCCTAACCCTAACCCTAAACCTAACCCTAACCCAAACCCAAACCCTAACCCTAATCCTAACCCTAATCCAAACCCAAAACCAAACCCTAACCCTAACCCTAAACCTAACCCTAACCCAAACCGAAACCCTAAGCCTTACCCTAACCCTAACCCAAACCCTAACACTAACCATAACCCTAACCCAAACCCTAACCCTAACACTAATCCTAACCCTTACCCTAAGCCGAACCCCAAACCAAACCCTAACCTTAACCCTAACCCTAATCCTAACCTAAACTCTAACCCAAACCCTAACCCTAACCCTAACCCTAACCCTAAACCTAACCCTAACCCAAACCAAAACCCTAACCCAAACCCTAACCCTAACCCAAACCCTAACACTAACCATAACCCTAACCCAACCCTAACCTTAACACTAACCCTAACCCTTACCCTAAGCCGAACCCCAAACCAAACCCTAACCCTAACCCTAACCCTAATCCTAACCCAAACCCTAACCCTAACTGTAAACCCAACCCTAACTCTAACCCTAACCCTAACCCAAACCCTAACCCTAAACCCTAACCCATAACCCTTACCACTAACCCTAACCTTCAACCAAACCCTAATTCTAACCCTAAACCTAACACTAAATCAAACCCTACCCCTAACCCTAAACCTAACCCAAACCCAAAACCTAACACTAACCCTAAACCTAACCCTAACCCAAATACTTTCCCCTAACGCAAACCCTAACCCTAAACCTAACTATAACACTAACCCTACCCAAATCCTAACCCTAAACCTAATCGTAACCCAAACCCTAACAATAACCCTAACCCTACCCCTAAACCTAACCGAATCCAAAACCTAACGCTAACCAAACCCAAACCCTAACCCTAACCCTAATCCTAACCCTAACCCAAACCCAAACCCAAACCCTAACCCTAACCCTAAACCTAACCCTAACCCCAACCCAAACCCTAACACTAACCATAACCCTAACCCTAACCCTATCCCTTACCCTAAGCCGAAACCCAAACCAAATCCTAACCCTAACCCTAACCCTAACCCTAACACAAACCCTAATCCTAAACCAAACTCCAACGCAAACCCTAACCCTAACCCTAACCCTAACCCTAACTTAAACCCTAACTCTAACCCTAACCCTAAACCCTAACCCCTAACCCCTAATACTAACCCTAACCCTCAACCAAACCCTAACTCTAACCCTAACCCTAAACCAAAGCCTACCCCTAAACCTAAACCTAACCCTAACAGAAACCAAACACTAACCCTAAAAATAAACCTAACCGAAACCCAAACCCTAACTCTAACCCTAACCCTAACGCAAATCCCTAACCCTAACGCAAACACTAACCCTAAACCAAACTATAACCCTAAACCTAACCTAAATCCTAACCCTAACCCTAATCGTAACCCAAAACCTAACAATAACCCTTACCCTAACCCTAAACCTAAACCAATCTAAAACGTAACCCTAACCCTAACCCAAACACAAACACTAACCCTAACCCTAAACCTAACTCTAACCCTAACCCTCACCCATACCAAAACCCTAACCCTACCCCTCACCCTAACCCTAATCCAAATACAAACCCTAACCCTAAGCCTAATCCAAACCCTAAGTCTACCCCTAAACCTAACACTAACCCAAAACCAAACCCTAACCCTAACACTTACCCTAACCCTAACCCAAACCCTAATCCTAACCCTAACCCTAACCCAAACACTAACCCTAACCCTAAACCTAACACAAACAATAACCCTAAACCTAACAATAAACCAAACCCTAACCGTAACCCAAACCGAAAGCCTAACCCACACCCTAACCCTAACACAAACCCTAACCCTAACCCTAACCCTACACCAAAAACTAACCCTAACCCTAATCCAAACCCAAACACTAAACATAACACTAACCCTAAGCCTAACCCTAACCGTAACCCAAACTCTAACCCTAACCCTGAACCGAACCATAAGCCTAACCCTAACTCTAACCCTAACCCAAACGCTAACCCTAACCCTAACCCTAACCCCTAACACTAATCCTATCCCAAAACATAACGCTAACCCTAAACCAAACCCTAAGAGTAACCCAATCCCAAACCGTAACACTAACACTAACCCTAACCCTAACCCTTACCCTAACGCAAAGCCAAACCCTAACACTAACCCTAAAACTAAACCTAAGCCTATCCCTAACACTAACCCTAACACTAACCCTAACCCTAACCCTAACCCTAACCCTAACCCTTACCCTAAGCCGAACCCTAACCCTAACCCTACACCAAACCGTAACCCTAACCCTAACCCAAACCCTAACTCTAACCCTAACCCTGAACCCTAACCCCTATCCCCTAACACTAACCCTAACCGACAACCAAACCCTAACTATAACCCTAACCCTAACCCTAAACGAAACCCTACCCCTAACCCTAAACCTAACTCTAACAGAAACCAAACCCTAACCCTAAAAATAAACCTAAACCAAACCCAAACCCTAACACTAACCCTAACCCAAATCCCTAACCGTAATGCAAACCCTAACCCTAAACCTAAGTATTACACTAACCCTACCCAAATCCTAACCCTAACCCTAATCGTAACCCAAACCCTAACAATAACCCTAACCCTACGCTAAACCTAACCGAATCCAAAACCTAACGCTAACCCAAACCCAAACCCTAACCGTAACCCTAAATCTAACCCTAACCCAAACCCAAACCCTAACCCTAATCCTAACCCTAACCCAAACCCAAACCCAAACCCTAACCCTAACCCTAAACCTAACCCTAACCCAAACCGAAACCCTAACCCTTACCCTAACCCTAACCCAAACCCTAACACTAACCATAACCCTAACCCAAACCCTAACCCTAACACTAACCCTAACCCTTACCCTAAGCCGAAGCCCAAACCAAACCCTAACCCTAACCCTAACCCTAATCCTAAACTAAACTCTAACCCAAACCCTAACCCTAACCCTAATCCTAACCCTATCCCTAACCCAAATCGAAACCCTAACCCTAACCCTAACACTAAAACCCTAACACTAACCGTAACCCTAACCCTACCCTAACCCTTACCCTAAGCCGAACCCCAAACCAAACCCTAACCCTAACCCTAACCCTAATCCTAAACCAAACTCTAACCCAAACCCTAAACCTAACTCTAACCCAAACCCTAACTCTAACCCTAACCCTAACCCAAACCCTAACCCTAAACCCTAACCCCTAACCCTTAACACTAACCCTAACCTTCAACCAAACCCTAATTCTAACCCTAACCCTAACCCTAAATCAAACCCTACCCCTAACCCTAACCCTAACCCAAACCCAAACCCTAACACTAACCCTAAACCTAACCCTAACCCAAATACTTTACCCTAACGCAAACCCTAACCCTAAACCTAATTATAACAGTAACCCTACCCAAATCCTAACCCTAAACCTAATCGTAACCCAAACCCTAACAATAACGCTAACCCTACCCCTAAACCTAACCGAATCCAAAACCTAACGCTAACCCAAACCCAAACCCTAACCCTAACCCTAAACCTAACCCTAACCCAAACCCACACCCTAACCCTAATCCTAACCCTAATCCAAACCCAAAACCAAACCCTAACCCTAACCCTAAACCTAACCCTAACCCAAACCGAAACCCTAAGCCTTACCCTAACCCTAACCCAAACCCTAACACTAACCATAACCCTAACCCAAACCCTAACCCTAACACTAATCCTAACCCTTACCCTAAGCCGAACCCCAAACCAAACCCTAACCCTAACCCTAACCCTAATCCTAACCTAAACTCTAACCCAAACCCTAACCCTAACCCTAACCCTAACCCTAAACCTAACCCTAACCCAAACCAAAACCCTAACCCAAACCCTAACCCTAACCCAAACCCTAACACTAACCATAACCCTAACCCAACCCTAACCTTAACACTAACCCTAACCCTTACCCTAAGCCGAACCCCAAACCAAACCCTAACCCTAACCCTAACCCTAATCCTAACCCAAACCCTAACCCTAACTGTAAACCAAACCCTAACTCTAACCCTAACCCTAACCCAAACCCTAACCCTAAACCCTAACCCATAACCCTTACCACTAACCCTAACCTTCAACCAAACCCTAATTCTAACCCTAAACCTAACACTAAATCAAACCCTACCCCTAACCCTAAACCTAACCCAAACCCAAACCCTAACACTAACCCTAAACCTAACCCTAACCCAAATACTTTACCCTAACGCAAACCCTAACCCTAAACCTAACTATAACACTAACCCTACCCAAATCCTAACCCTAAACCTAATCGTAACCCAAACCCTAACAATAACCCTAACCCTACCCCTAAACCTAACCGAATCCAAAACCTAACGCTAACCAAACCCAAACCCTAACCCTAACCCTAATCCTAACCCTAACCCAAACCCAAACCCAAACCCTAACCCTAACCCTAAACCTAACCCTAACCCCAACCCAAACCCTAACACTAACCATAACCCTAACCCTAACCCTATCCCTTACCCTAAGCCGAAACCCAAACCAAATCCTAACCCTAACCCTAACCCTAACCCTAACACAAACCCTAATCCTAAACCAAACTCCAACGCAAACCCTAACCCTAACCCTAACCCTAACCCTAACTTAAACCCTAACTCTAACCCTAACCCTAAACCCTAACCCCTAACCCCTAATACTAACCCTAACCCTCAACCAAACCCTAACTCTAACCCTAACCCTAAACCAAAGCCTACCCCTAAACCTAAACCTAACCCTAACAGAAACCAAACACTAACCCTAAAAATAAACCTAACCGAAACCCAAACCCTAACTCTAACCCTAACCCTAACGCAAATCCCTAACCCTAACGCAAACACTAACCCTAAACCAAACTATAACCCTAAACCTAACCTAAATCCTAACCCTAACCCTAATCGTAACCCAAAACCTAACAATAACCCTTACCCTAACCCTAAACCTAAACCAATCTAAAACGTAACCCTAACCCTAACCCAAACACAAACACTAACCCTAACCCTAAACCTAACTCTAACCCTAACCCTCACCCATACCAAAACCCTAACCCTAACCCTCACCCTAACCCTAATCCAAATACAAACCCTAACCCTAAGCCTAATCCAAACCCTAAGTCTAACCCTAAACCTAACACTAACCCAAAACCAAACCCTAACCCTAACTCTTACCCTAACCCTAACCCAAACCCTAATCCTAACCCTAACCCTAACCCAAACACTAACCCTAACCCTAAACCTAACACAAACAATAACCCTAAACCTAACAATAAACCAAACCCTAACCGTAACCCAAACCGAAAGCCTAACCCACACCCTAACCCTAACACAAACCCTAACCCTAACCCTAACCCTACACCAAAAACTAACCCTAACCCTAATCCACACCCACACACTAAACATAGTCCTGGCCCTAAGCCTAGCCCTAACCGTAACCCAAACTCTCACACTAACCCTGCACCGAAGCATAAGCCTAACCCTAACTCTAACCCTAACCCAAACGCTATCCCTAACCCTAACCCTAACCCCTAACACTAACCCTATCCCAAAACATAACGCTAACCCTAAACCAAACCCTAAGAGTAACCCAATCCCAAACCGTAACACTAACACTAACCCTAACCCTAACCCTTACCCTAACGCAAAGCCAAACCCTAACACTAACCCTAAAACTAAACCTAAGCCTATCCCTAACACTAACCCTAACACTAACCCTAACCCTAACCCTAACCCTAACCCTAACCCTTACCCTAAGCCGAACCCTAACCCTAACCCTACACCAAACCGTAACCCTAACCCTAACCCAAACCCTAACTCTAACCCTAACCCTGAACCCTAACCCCTATCCCCTAACACTAACCCTAACCGACAACCAAACCCTAACTATAACCCTAACCCTAACCCTAAACGAAACCCTACCCCTAACCCTAAACCTAACTCTAACAGAAACCAAACCCTAACCCTAAAAATAAACCTAAACCAAACCCAAACCCTAACGCTAACCCAAACCCAAACCCTAACCGTAACCCTAAATCTAACCCTAACCCTAACCCTAACCCTAACCCTAACCCTAACCCTAACCCTAACCCTAAACCTAACCCTAACCCAAACCGAAACCCTAACCCTTACCCTAACCCTAACCCAAACCCTAACACTAACCCTAACCCTAACCCAAACCCTAACCCTAACACTAACCCTAACCCTTACCCTAAGCCGAAGCCCAAACCAAACCCTAACCCTAACCCTAACCCTAATCCTAAACTAAACTCTAACCCAAACCCTAACCCTAACCCTAACCCTAAACCTAACCCAAACCCAAATCGAAACCCTAACCCTAACCCTAACCCAAACCCTAACACTAACCGTAACCCTAACCCTACCCTAACCCTTACCCTAAGCCGAACCCCAAACCAAACCCTAACCCTAACCCTAACCCTAATCCTAAACCAAACTCTAACCCAAACCCTAAACCTAACTCTAACCCAAACCCTAACTCTAACCCTAACCCTAACCCAAACCCTAACCCTAAACCCTAACCCCTAACCCTTAACACTAACCCTAACCTTCAACCAAACCCTAATTCTAACCCTTACCCTAACCCTAAATCAAACCCTACCCCTAACCCTAACCCTAACCCAAACCCAAACCCTAACACTAACCCTAAACCTAACCCTAACCCAAATACTTTACCCTAACGCAAACCCTAACCCTAAACCTAATTATAACAGTAACCCTACCCAAATCCTAACCCTAAACCTAATCGTAACCCAAACCCTAACAATAACGCTAACCCTACCCCTAAACCTAACCGAATCCAAAACCTAACGCTAACCCAAACCCAAACCCTAACCCTAACCCTAAACCTAACCCTAACCCAAACCCACACCCTAACCCTAATCCTAACCCTAATCCAAACCCAAAACCAAACCCTAACCCTAACCCTAAACCTAACCCTAACCCAAACCGAAACCCTAAGCCTTACCCTAACCCTAACCCAAACCCTAACACTAACCATAACCCTAACCCAAACCCTAACCCTAACACTAATCCTAACCCTTACCCTAAGCCGAACCCCAAACCAAACCCTAACCCTAACCCTAACCCTAATCCTAACCTAAACTCTAACCCAAACCCTAACCCTAACCCTAACCCTAACCCTAAACCTAACCCTAACCCAAACCAAAACCCTAACCCAAACCCTAACCCTAACCCAAACCCTAACACTAACCATAACCCTAACCCAACCCTAACCTTAACACTAACCCTAACCCTTACCCTAAGCCGAACCCCAAACCAAACCCTAACCCTAACCCTAACCCTAATCCTAAACCAAACTCTAACCCAAACCCTAACCCTAACTCTAAACCAAACCCTAACTCTAACCCTAACCCTAACCCAAACCCTAACCCTAAACCCTAACCCATAACCCTTACCACTAACCCTAACCTTCAACCAAACCCTAATTCTAACCCTAAACCTAACACTAAATCAAACCCTACCCCTAACCCTAAACCTAACCCAAACCCAAACCCTAACACTAACCCTAAACCTAACCCTAACCCAAATACTTTACCCTAACGCAAACCCTAACCCTAAACCTAACTATAACACTAACCCTACCCAAATCCTAACCCTAAACCTAATCGTAACCCAAACCCTACCACTACCCCTAACCCTCCCCCTAAACCTCACCGAATCCAAAACCTAACGCTAACCAAACCAAACCCTACCCCTAACCCTAATCCTAACCCTAACCCAAACCCAAACCCAAACCCTAACCCTAACCCTAAACCTAACCCTAACCCCAACCCAAACCCTAACACTAACCATAACTCTAACCCTAACCCTATCCCTTACCCTAAGCCGAAACCCAAACCAAATCCTAACCCTAACCCTAACCCTAACCCTAACACAAACCCTAATCCTAAACCAAACTCCAACGCAAACCCTAACCCTAACCCTAACCCTAACCCTAACTTAAACCCTAACTCTAACCCTAACCCTAAACCCTAACCCCTAACCACTAATACTAACCCTAACCCTCAACCAAACCCTAACTCTAACCCTAACCCTAAACCAAAGCCTACCCCTAAACCTAAACTTAACCCTAACAGAAACCAAACACTAACCCTAAAAATAAACCTAACCGAAACCCAAACCCTAACTCTAACCCTAACCCTAACGCAAATCCCTAACCCTAACGCAAACACTAACCCTAAACCAAACTATAACCCTAAACCTAACCTAAATCCTAACCCTAACCCTAATCGTAACCCAAAACCTAACAATAACCCTTACCCTAACCCTAAACCTAAACCAATC
>CM069549.1:47092500-47102500 GCA_035773235.1 Eospalax fontanierii | reverse complement strand
TAACCCTAACCCTACCCCTAAACCTAACCGAATCCAAAACCTAACGCTAACCAAACCAAACCCTAACCCTAACCCTAAATCTAACCCTAACCCAAACCCAAACCATAACCGTAATCCTAACCCTAACCCAAACCCAAACCCAAACCCTAACCCTAACCCTAAAACTAACCCTAACCCAAACCGAAACCCTAACCCTTACCCTAACCCTAAACCAAACCCTAACACTAACCATAACCCTAACCCAAGCCCTAACCCTAACACTAACCCTAACCCTTACCCTAAGCCGAACCCCAAACCAAACCCTAACCCTAACCCTAACCCTAATCCTAAACCAAACTCTAACCCAAACCCTAACCCTAACCCTAACCCTAACTCTAAACCTAACCCTAACCCAAACCGAAACCCTAACCCTAACCCTAACCCTAACCCAAACCCTAACACTAACCATAACCCTAACCCAACCCTAACCCTAAACCTAACCCTAACCCAAAACGAAACCCTAACCCTTACCCTAACCCTAATCGAAACCCTAACACTAACCATAACCCTAACCCAAACCCTAACCCTAACACTAACCCTAACACTAACCCTAACCCAAATCCCTAACCGTAATGCAAACCCTAACCCTAAACCTAAGTATTACACTAACCCTACCCAAATCCTAACCCTAACCCTAATCGTAACCCAAACCCTAACAATAACCCTAACCCTACGCTAAACCTAACTGAATCCAAAACCTAACGCTAACCCAAACCCAAACCCTAACCGTAACCCTAAATCTAACCCTAACCCAAACCCAAAACCTAACCCTAAACCTAACCCTAACCCAAACCCAAACCCAAACTCTAACCCTAACCCTAACCCTAAACCTAAACCTAACCCAAACCGAAACCCTATCCATTAACCCTAACCCTAACCCAAACCCTAACACTAACCATAGCCCTTACCGAAACCCCAACCCTAACAATAACCCTAAGCCTTACCCTAAGCCGAACCCCAAACCAAACCCTAACCCTAAACCTAACCCTAATACTAAACTAAACTCTAAACCAAACCCTAACCCTAAAACTAACCCTAAACCTACCCCTAACCCAAACCGAAACCCTAACCCTAACCCTAACCCTAACCCAAACCCTAACACTAACCATAACCCTAACCCAACCCTAACCCTAACACTAACCCTAACCCTTACCCTAAGCCGAACCCCAAACCAAACCCTAACCCTAACCCTAACCCTAATCCTAAACCAAACTCTAACCCAAACCCTAACAATAACTCTAACCCAAACCCTAACTCTAACCCTAACCCTAACCCAAACCCTAACCCTAAACCCTAACCCCTAACCCTTAACACTAACCCGAACCTTCAACCAAACCCTAACTCTAACCCTAAACCTAACCCTAAACCAAACCCTAACCCTAAACCCTAACCCCTAACCCTTAACACTAACCCTAACATTCAACCAAACCCTAATTCTAACCCTAACCCTAACCCTAAATCAAACCCTACTCCTAACCCTAACCCTAACCCAAACCCAAACCCTAACACTAACCCTAAACCTAACCCTAACCCAAATAATTTACCCTAAAGCAAACCCTAACCCTAAACCTAACTGTAACACTAACCCTACCCAAATCCTAACACTAAACCTAATCGTAACCCAAACCCTAACAATAACCCTAACCCTACCCCTAAACCTAACCGAATCCAAAACCTAACGCTAACCCAAACCCAAACCCTAACCGTAACCGTAAATCTAACCCTAACCCAAACCCAAACCCTAACCCTAATCTTAACCCTAACCCAAACCCAAACCCTAACCCTAACCCTAACCCTAAACCTAAACCTAACCCTAACCCAAACCGAAACCCTAACCCTAACCCTAACCCTAACCCAAACCCTAACACTAACCATAACCCTAACCCAACCCTAACCCTAACACTAACCCTAACCCTTACCCTAAGCCGAACCCCAAACCAAACCCTAACCCTAACCATAACCCTAATCCTAAACCAAACTCTAACCCAAACCCTAACCCTAACTCTAACCCTAACCCAAACCCTAACACTAACCATAACCCTAACACTAACCCTAAACCTAACACAAAACTTAACCCTAACCCTAACCCTAACCCAAACCCTAACCCTAAACCCTAACCCCTAACCCTTAACACTAACCCGAACCTTCAACCAAACCCTAACTCTAACCCTAAACCTAACCCTAAACCAAACCCTACCCCTAACCCTAACCCTAAACCTAAACCTAAACCTAACCCTAACTCAAACACAAACCCAAACCCTAACCCTAACCCTAAACCTAACCCTAACCCAAACCCAAACCCTAACCCTAACCCTAACCCAAACCCTAATCCAAACCCTAACACTAACCCTAACCCTAACCCTTAACCTTACCCTAAGCCGAACCCTAAACCAAACCCTAACCCGATCCCTAACTCTAACCCTAACCCAAAATCTAATCCTAAACCAAACTCTACCCCAAACCCTAACTGTAACCCTAACCCTAACCCTAACCCAAACCCTAACTCTAACCCTAATCCTAAACAATAAACCCTATCCCCTAACACTAACCCTAACCCTCAACCAAACCCTACTCCTAACCCTAAACCTAACTCTCACAGAAACCAAAAGCTAACCCTTAAAATAAACCTAACCCAAAACCAAACCCTAACACTAACCCTAACCCCAACCCAAACCCTAACACTAACCATAACCCTAACCCAAACCCTAACCCTAACCCTAACCCTAACCCTTACCCTAAGCCGAAATCCAAACCAAATCCTAACCCTAACACTAACACAAACCCTAATCCTAAACCAAACTCCAACCCAAACCCTAACCCTAACCCTAACCCTAACCCTAACCCTAACCTAAACCCTAATTCTAACCCTAACCCTAAACACTAACCCCTAACCCCTAATACTAACCCTAACCCTCAACCAAACCCTAACTCTAACCCTAACCCTAAACCAAAGCCTACCCCTAACCCTAAACCTAACCCTAACAGAAACCAAACACTAACCCTAAAAATAAACCTAACCGAAACCGAAACCCTAACACTAACCCTAACCCTAACCCCAACACAAATCCCCAACCCTAACACACACACTAACCCTAAACCTAACTATAACCCTAAACCTAACCTAAATCCTAACCCTAACCCTAATCGTAACCCAAAACCTAACAATAACCCTTACCCTAACCCTAAACCTAACCCAATCTAAAACGTAACCCTAACCCTAACCCAAACCCTAACACTAACCCTAACCCTAAACCTAACTCTAACCCTAACCCTCACCCATACCAAAACCCTAACCCTAACCCTCACCCTAACCCTAATCCAAATACAAACCCTAACCCTAACCCTAATCCAAACCCTAAGTCTAACCCTAACCCTAACCCTAACCCTAACCCAAAACCAAACCCTAACCCTAACTCTTACGCTAAACCTAACCCAAACCCTAATCCATACCCTAACCCTAACCCAAACACTAACCCTAACCCTAAACCTAACACAAACAATAACCTAACCCTAACCCAAACCGAAACCCTAACCCTTACCCTAACACTTAACCAAAACCTAACTCTAAGCCTAAACCCAACCCAAGCCCTAACCCTAACACTAACCCTAACCCTTACCCTAAGCCGGACCCCAAACCAAACCCTAACCCTAATCCTAAACCAAACTCTAACCCAAACCCTAACCCTAACCCTAACCCTAACTCTAAACCTAACCCCAAACCAAACCGAAACCCTAACCCTAACCCTAACCCTAACCCAAACCCTAACACTAACCATAACCCTAACCCAACCCTAACCCTAAACCTAACCCTAACCCAAACCGAAACCCTAACCCTTACCCTAACCCTAATCGAAAACCTAACACTAACCATAACCCTAACCCAAACCCTAACCCTAACACTAACCCTAACATTAACACTAACCCAAATCCCTAACCGTAATGCAAACCCTAACCCTAAACCTAAGTATTACACTAACCCTACCCAAATCCTAACCCTAACCCTAATCGTAACCCAAACCCTAACAATAACCCTAACCCTACGCTAAACCTAACCGAATCCAAAACCTAACGCTAACCCAAACCCAAACCCTAACCGTAACCCTAAATCTAACCCTAACCAAAACCCAAACCCTAACCCTAATCCTAACCCTAACCCTAACCCAAACCCAAACCCTAACCCTAAACCTAACCCTAACCCAAACCCTAACACTAACCATAACCCTAACCCTAACACTAACCCTAACCCTTAACCTAAGCCGAACCCCAAACCAAACCCTAACCCTAACCCTAAACCTAATCCTAAACTAAACTCTAACCCAAACCCTAACCCTAACCCTAACCCTAAACCTAACGCTAACCCAAACCCAAACCCTAACACTAACCCTAAACCTAACCCTAACCCAAATACTTTACCCTAACGCAAACCCTAACCCTAAACCTAACTATAACACTAACCCTACCCAAATCCTAACCCTAAACCTAATCGTAACCCAAACCCTAACAATAACCCTAACCCTACCCCTAATCCTAACCGAATCCAAAACCTAACGCTAACCCAAACCCAAACCCTAACCGTAACCGTAAATCTAACCCTAACCCAAACCCTAACACTAACCCTAATCCTAACCCTAACCCAAACCCAAAACCAAACCCTAACCCTAACCCTAAACCTAACCCTAACCCAAACCGAAACCCTAAGCCTTACCCTAACCCTAACCCAAACCCTAACACTAACCATAACCCTAACCCAAACCCTAACCCTAACACTAACCCTAACCCTTACCCTAAGCCGAACCCCAAACGAAACCCTAACCCTAACCCTAACCCTAACCCTAATCCTAAACCAAACTCTAACCCAAACCCTAACCCTAAGCCTAACCCTAACCCTAAACCTAAACCTAACCCAAACCGAAACCCTAACCCTAACCCTAACCCTAACCCAAATCCTAACACTAACCATAACCCTAACCCAACCCTAACCCTAACACTAACCCTAACACTTACCCTAAGCCGAACCCCAAACCAAACCCTAACCCTAACCCTAACCCTAATCCTAAACCAAACTCTAACCCAAACCCTAACCCTAACTCTAACACAAACCCTAACTCTAACCCTAACCCTAACCCAAACCCTAACCCTAAACCCTAACCCCTAACCCTTAACACTAACCCGAACCTTCAACCAAACCCTAACTCTAACCCTAAACCTAACCCTAAACCAAACCCTACCCTACCCCTAACCCTAAACCAAACCCAAACCCTAACACTAACCCTAAACCTAACCCTAACCCAAATACTTTACCCTAACGCAAACCCTAACCCTAAACCTAACTATAACCCTAAACCTTACCCAAATCCTAACCCTAACCCTAATCGTAACCCAAACCCTAACAATAACCCTTACCCTAACCCTAAATCTAACCCAATCCAAATCGTAACCCTAACCCTAACCCAAACTCTAACCCTTAACCTAACACTTACCCTAAGCTGAACCCTATACCAAACCCTAACCCTAACCCTAATCGTAAACCTAACCCAAACCCTAACACTAAACCTAACCCTAACCCTAACCATAATCCTAACCCTAATCCAAACAATAACCCTAAGCCTAACCCTAATCCTAATCCTAATATTAACCCTAACGCTAACCCTAACAATAACCCTAACCCTAACCCTAACCCTAAACCAAATCCTAACTCTAACCCTAACCCTAAAACAAACCCTAAACTTAACCCTAAACCTAACCCTACACCAAACCCTAACCGTAATCATAACCCAAACCCAAAGCCTAAACCTAAAACTAACCCTAAGTCTAAACCTAACCCTACCCCAAACCCTAACCCTAACCCTGAACATAACCCTAACCTTAACCCTAACCCTAACCCTAACCATAATCCTAACCCTAATCCAAACAATAACCCTAAGCCTTACCCTAATCCTAATCCTAATATTAACCCTAACCCTAACCCTAACCCTAACCCTAAACCAAATCCTAACTCTAACCCTAACCCTAACACAAACCCTAAATTTAACCCTAAACCTAACCCTACAACAAACCCTAACCGTAATCATAACCCAAACCCAAAGCCTAAACCTAAAACTAACCCTAAGTCTAAACCTAACCCTACCCCAAACCCTAACCCTAACCCTGAACCTAACCCTAACCTTAACCCTAACCCTAACCCTAACCCAAACGCTAACCCTAACCCTAACCCTAACCCCTATGACTAATCCTAACCGAAAACATAACCCTAACCATAAACCAAACCCTAACACTAACCCAAACCCAAACCCTAACCCTAACCCTAAACCTAAACCTAAACCTAACCCTAACTCAAACACAAACCCAAACCCTAACCCTAACCCTAAACCTAACCCTAACCCAAACCCAAACCCAAACCCTAACCCTAACCCTAACCCAAACCCTAATCCAAACCCTAACACTAACCCTAACCCTAACCCTAAACCTTACCCTAAGCCGAACCCTAAACCAAACCCTAACCCGAACCCTAACTCTAACCCTAACCCAAAATCTAATCCTAAACCAAACTCTAACCCAAACCCTAACCGTAACCCTAACCCTAACCCTAACCCAAACCCTAACTCTAACCCTAATCCTAAACAATAAACCCTATCCCCTAACACTAACCCTAATCCTCAACCAAACCCTACCCCTAACCCTAAACCTAACTCTAACAGAAACCAAAAGCTAACGCTAAAAATAAACCTAACCCAAACCCAAAACCTAACACTAACCCTAATCCCAACCCAAACCCTAACACTAACCCTAACCCTAACCCTAACCCTAACCCTTACCCTAAGCCGAAACCCAAACCAAATCCTAACCCTAACCCTAACCCTAACACTAACACAAACCCTAATCCTAAACCAAACTCCAAACCAAACCCTACCCCTAACCCTAACCCTAACCCTAACTTAAACCCTAACTCTAACCCTAACCCTAAACCCTAACCCCTAACCCCTAATACTAACCCTAACCCTCAACCAAACCCTAACTCTAACCCTAACCCTAAACCAAAGCCTACCCCTAACCCTAAACCTAACCCTAACAGAAACCAAACACTAACCCAGATATAAACCTAACCGAAACCCAAACCCTAACACTAACCCTAACCCTAACTCTAACGCAAATCACTAACCCTAACGCAAACACTAACCCTAAACCTAACTATAACCCTAAACCTAACCTAAATCCTAACCCTAACCCTAATCGTAACCCAAAACCTAACAATAACCCTTACCCTAACCCTAAACCTAACCCAATCTAAAACGTAACCCTAACCCTAACCCAAACCCTAACACTAACCCTAACCCTAAACCTAACTTTAACCCTAACCCTCATCCATACCAAAACCCTAACCCTAACCCTCACCCTAACCCTAATCCAAATACAAACCCTAACCCTAAGCCTAATCCAAACCCTAAGTCTAACCCTAACCCTAAACCTAACGCTAACCCTAACCCTAACCCTAACCCTAACCCTTACCCTAACGCAAACCCAAACCCTAACTCTAACCCTAAAACTAAACCTAAGACTAACCCTAACCCTAACACTAACCCTAACCCTAACCCAAACCCAAACCATAACCCTAAACCTAATCGCAACCCAAACCCTAACAATAACACTAACCCTACCCCTAAACCTAACCGAATCCAAAACCTAACGCTAACCCAAACCCAATCCCTAACCGTAACCCTAAATCTCACCCTAACCCAAACCCAAACCCTAACCGTAATCCTAACCCTAACCCAAACCCAAACACAAACCCTAACCCTAACCCTAAACCTAACCCTAACCCAAACCGAAACCCTAACCCTTACCCTAACCCTAAACCAAACCCTAACACTAACCATAACCCTAACCCAAGCCCTAACCCTAACACTAACCCTAACCCTTACCCTAAGCCGAACCCCAAACCAAACCCTAACCCTAACCCTAACCCTAATCCTAAACCAAACTCTAACCCAAACCCTAACCCTAACCCTAACCCTAACTCCAAACCTAACCCTAACCCAAACCGAAACCCTAACCCTAACCCTAACCCTAACCCAAACCCTAACACTAATCATAACCCTAACCCAACCCTAACCCTAAACCTACCCCTAACCCAAATCGAAACCCTAAACCTTACCCTAACCCTAATTGAAACCCTAACACTAACCATAACCCTAACCCAAACCCTAACCCTAACACTAACCCTAACACTAACCCTAACCCAAATCCCTAACCGTAATGCAAACCCTAACCCTAAACCTAAGTATTACACTAACCCTACCCAAATCCTAACCCTAACCCTAATCGTAACCCAAACCCTAACAATAACCCTTACCCTAACCCTAAATCTAACCCAATCCAAAACGTAACCCTAACCCTAACCCTAACCCAAACTCTAACCCTTAACCTAACCCTTACCCTAAGATGAACCCTATACCAAACCCTAACCCTAACCCTAATCGTAAACCTAACCCAAACCCTAACCCTAAACCTAACCCTAACCCTAACCATAATCCTAACCCTAATCCAAACAATAACCCTAAGCCTAACCCTAATCCTAATCCTAATATTAACCCTAACCCTAACCCTAACCCTAACCCTAACCCTAAACCAAATCCTAACTCTAACCCTAACCCTAACACAAACCCTAAATTTAACCCTAACCCTAACCCTAACCCAAACGCTAACCCTAACCCTAACCCTAACCCCTATGACTAATCCTAACCGAAAACATAACCCTAACCATAAACCAAACCCTAACACTAACCCAAACCCAAACCCTAACCCTAACCCTAAACCTAAACCTAAACCTAACCCTAACTCAAACACAAACCCAAACCCTAACCCTAACCCTAAACCTAACCCTAACCCAAACCCAAACCCAAACCCTAACCCTAACCCTAACCCAAACCCTAATCCAAACCCTAACACTAACCCTAACCCTAACCCTAAACCTTACCCTAAGCCGAACCCTAAACCAAACCCTAACCCGAACCCTAACTCTAACCCTAACCCAAAATCTAATCCTAAACCAAACTCTAACCCAAACCCTAACCGTAACCCTAACCCTAACCCTAACCCAAACCCTAACTCTAACCCTAATCCTAAACAATAAACCCTATCCCCTAACACTAACCCTGATCCTCAACCAAACCCTACCCCTAACCCTAAACCTAACTCTAACAGAAACCAAAAGCTAACCCTAAAAATAAACCTAACCCAAACCCAAAACCTAACACTAACCCTAATCCCAACCCAAACCCTAACACTAACCATAACCCTAACCCTAACCCTAACCCTTACCCTAAGCCGAAACCCAAACCAAATCCTAACCCTAACCCTAACCCTAACCCTAACACTAACACAAACCCTAATCCTAAACCAAACTCCAACCCAAACCCTACCCCTAACCCTAACCCTAACTTAAACCCTAACTCTAACCCTAACCCTAAACACTAACCCCTAACCCCTAATACTAACCCTAACCCTCAACCAAACCCTAACTCTAACCCTAACCCTAAACCAAAGCCTACCCCTAACCCTAAACCTAACCCTAACAGAAACCAAACACTAACCCAGATATAAACCTAACCGAAACCCAAACCCTAACACTAACCCTAACCCTAACCCTAACGCAAACACTAACCCTAAACCTAACTATAACCCTAAACCTAACCTAAATCCTAACCCTAACCCTAATCGTAACCCAAAACCTAACAATAACCCTTACCCTAACCCTAAACCTAACCCAATCTAAAACGTAACCCTAACCCTAACCGAAACCCTAACACTAACCCTAACCCTAAACCTAACTCTAACCCTAACCCTCATCCATACCAAAACCCTAACCCTAAACCTAACTCTAACCCTAACCCTCATCCATACCAAAACCCTAACCCTAACCCTCACCCTAACCCTAATCCAAATACAAACCCTAACCCTAAGC
>CM069549.1:47072500-47075000 GCA_035773235.1 Eospalax fontanierii | reverse complement strand
CACTAACCCTAACCCTAAACCTAACCCAAACCAAACCCAAACCCAAACCCTAACACTAACCCAAAACCTAACCAAAACTCAAAACGAAATCCTTACCCTACCCCTTACCCTACCCCTAATCCTCACCCAAACACTCACCCTTACCCTATCCCAAATCCAAACCCAAACCCTAGCCCTAACCCTAACCCTAAGCAGAACCCTAAACCAAACCATAAATCTAACGCTAACGCTAACCCTAATCCAAACCCTAATCCTAAACCTAACTATAACGCAAACCCTAACCCTAACACTAACCCTAAACCTAACCCAAACCCTAACTCTAACCCTAACCCTAACCTTAACCCTAACCCTAACCCAAAACCAAACCCTAACACTAACACTAACACTAACCCTAACACTAAACCTAACCCTAACCAAACCCAAACCCTAATCCTAAACCTAACACTAAGCGTAAGCCAAACCCTAACCCTAACCCTAAACCTAACCCAATCGAAAACCTAACCATAACCCTAAATCTAACCCAAACCGAAACCCTAACCCTAAACCTAACCCTAACCCTAACCCTAACCCAAACACTAACCTTAACCCTAACACTAAACCTAAACCTAACCCTAAACCTAACCTAAACCGTAATCCTAATCCTAACCCCAACCTTAATCTAACCCTAAACCAAAACCTAACCCTAACCCTAACCCTAAACCTAACCCTAACCCTAACTCTAACCCTAAACCTAACCCTTACCTTAACCCAAAATGTAACCCTAACCCTAACCGTAACCCTAAATTTAACCCAATTCAAACCCTAACCCTAATGCTAAACCTAACCCTAACACAAATCGAAACCCTTACACTAAGCCTCACCCTAATCCTAACCCTAACCCAAACCCTAAACCTAACCCTAAACCTAACCCTATATCTAACCCTAACCCTAAACCAAACCCAAACCCTAACCCTAACTCTAAACCAAACCCTAACCCGAACCGAAACCCTAAACCTAACTCTAACCCTATCCCTAACCCCTACCCTAACCGTAACGCTAAACCAAACCCTAACCCTAATCCTAACTATAACCCTAAACTTAACCCTACCCCTAACCCTAACCCAAAATCAAACCCTAACTCTAACCCTAACCCTAAACCTAACCCAAATCCCAATTCTAACCCTAACCGTTACCCAAACCCTAACCCTAACCCGAAACTTAACACAAACAATAACCCTTACCCATACACCAAACCATAACCCTAACCCTAACCCTAACTCAAACCCTAAAACTACCACTAATCCTAACCTTAACCCTAACCCTAACCCTTACCCAAACCCTAACACTAACACTAACCCTAACCCTAATGCTATCCCTAACCCAAAACCTAACACTAACACCAATCCTAACCATAACCCTAACCCTAACCGTAACCCTAACGCTAAACCAAACCCAAACCATAACCATAACCCAGACCCTAAACCTAAACCTAACACAAACCCTTACCCTAACCCCAACCCTAACCCTAAACCAAAACTAAACCCTCACCCTAACCCAAACCCCAATCCTAACCCTAACCCTAACCCAAACACTAACCCTAACCCTATACCTAACCAAAAACCTAAACATAACCCTAACCCTAAACCAATCACTAAGCCTAACCCTAACCCTAACCCTAACCCTAACCAAAGCCCAAACCCTAACACTCACACTGACCCTAACCCTTAACCTTACCCTAACCACAACCCAAACACCAAACCTAACCCTAACCCTAAACCTAACCCTAAACCTAAACCTAACCCTAACCCTAAACCTAACCCAAACCCAAACCCTAACCCTAACCCTAAACCTAACCCTAACCCAAAGCTAAAACCTAACCTTAACAATAACTCTAACCCTAAACCAAACCCTAACCCTAACCCTAAACCAAACGCTAACCCTAACCCTAACCCTAACCCTAACCCTAACTCAAATCCTAACCCTAAACCTAAACCTAACCCTAACCCTAACCCTAACCCAAACCCTAACACTAACCCTAAACCTAACCATAACTCAAAACCAAACCCTAACCCTAACCCTTACCCTAACCCTAATCCTAACCCACACCCTAACCCTTACCCTAACCCTAAACCATACCCTAACCCTAACCCTAACCCTAACCCTAAGCAGAACCCTAAACCAAACCCTAAATCTAACGCTAAGGCTAACCCTAATCCAAACCCTAATCCTAAACCTAACTATAACGCAAACCCTAACCCTAACACTAACCCTAAACCTAACCCAAACCCTAACTCTAACCCTAACCCTAACCGAAACCCTAACCCTAACCCTAACCCAAACGAAACCCTAAAACTAACCCAAAACCTAATCCAAACCCAAATCCTAACCCTAACCCTGACCATCATCCTAACCCAAAACCAAACCCTAACACTAACACTAACACTAACCCTAACCCTAAACATAACCCTAACCAAACCCAAACCCTAATCCTAAACCTAACCCTAACCGTAAGCCAAACCCT
>CM069549.1:47065000-47067500 GCA_035773235.1 Eospalax fontanierii | reverse complement strand
CTAACCCTAACCCAAACTCTAAGCCTAACCCTAAACATAACGCTAAACCAAACCCTAAACCTAAACCTCACCCTAACCCTAACCAAAACCCTAATCCTGACACTAACCCTAACAAAAAATCTAACCCTAAACCTAAACCTAACCTAAACCCTAACCCTAACCCTAACCCAAACCCAAACCGTAACCCTAACCGTAACCCTAACCCTAACCCTAACCCAAATCCAAAATTTAACCCTAACACTAAACCTAAACCTAACCGAAACCCAAACACTAACCCTACCCCTAACCAAAACCCAAACCCTAACACTAACCCTAACCCTAAACCTAAACCTAACCCTAACCCAAACCGTAACTCTAACCCTAATCCTAACCCTAACCCAAACACTAACCCTAACCCTAAACTTAACCCTAAGCTAACCCCTAACCCTAACACTAACCTTAAACCTAAACCTAAACTTAACCCTAACCCTAACCCAAACCCTAACCCTAACTCTAAACTTAACGCTAAACCAAACCCTAACCCTAACCCGAACCCTAACCCAAACCCTAACCCTAACTCTAAACTTAACCCTACACCAAAACCTAACCCTAACCCTAACCCTAACCTAACCCAAACCTAAACCGTAACCCTAACACTTACCGTAATCCTAATCCTAACCCTAACCCTAACCCTAACCCAAACCCCAATCCTAACCCTAACCCTAGCCCAAACACTAACCCTAACCCTATACCTAACCAAAAACCTAAACATAACCCTAACCCTAAACAAATCACTAAGCCTAACCCTAACCCTAACCCTAACCCTAACCAAAGCCCAAACCCTAACACTCACACTGACCCTAACCCTTAACCTTACCCTAACCACAACCCAAACACCAAACCTAACCCTAACCCTAAACCTAACCCTAAACCTAAACCTAACCCTAACCCTAAACCTAACCCAAACCCAAACCCTAACCCTAACCCTAAACCTAACCCTAACCCAAAGCTAAAACCTAACCTTAACCCTAACTCTAACCCTAAACCAAACCCTAACCCTAACCCTAAACCAAACGCTAACCCTAACCCTAACCCTAACCCTAACCCTAACTCAAATCCTAACCCTAAACCTAAACCTAACCCTAACCCTAACCCTAAACCAAACCCTAACACTAACCCTAAACCTAACCATAACTCAAAACCAAACCCTAACCCTAACCCTTACCCTAACCCTAAACCTAACCCACACCCTAACCCTTACCCTAACCCTAAACCATACCCTAACCCTAACCCTAACCCTAACCCTAAGCAGAACCCTAAACCAAACCCTAAATCTAACGCTAAGGCTAACCCTAATCCAAACCCTAATCCTAAACCTAACTATAACGCAAACCCTAACCCTAACACTAACCCTAAACCTAACCCAAACCCTAACTCTAACCCTAACCCTAACCGAAACCCTAACCCTAACCCTAACCCAAACGAAACCCTAAAACTAACCCAAAACCTAATCCAAACCCAAATCCTAACCCTAACCCTGACCATCATCCTAACCCAAAACCAAACCCTAACACTAACACTAACACTAACCCTAACCCTAAACATAACCCTAACCAAACCCAAACCCTAATCCTAAACCTAACCCTAACCGTAAGCCAAACCCTAACCGTAACCCTAAACCTAACCCTAAACCTAACCCAATCGAAAACCTAACCATAACCCTAAACCTAACCCAAACCGAAACCCTAACACTAAACCTAACCCTAACCATAACCCTAACTCAAACACTACCCTTAACCCTAACACTAAATCTAAACCTAACCCTAAACCTTACCTAAACCGTAATCCTAATCCTAACCCCAACCTTAATCTAACCCTAACCCAAAACCTAACCCTAACCCTAACCCTAAACATAACCCTAACCGTATCTCTATCCCTAAACCTAACCCTTACCCTAACCCAAAACGTAACCCTAACCCTAACCGTAACCCTAAACTTAACCTAATTCAAACCCTAAAACTACCACTAATCCTAACCTTAACCCCAACCCTAACCATAACCCAAACCCAAACACTAAAACTAACACTAACTCTAACGATAACCCTAACCCAAAACCTAACACTAACACTAATCCTAACCATAACCCTAACCCTAACAGTAACCCTAAGCCTAACGCTAAACCAAACCCAAACCATAACCATAACCGAAACCCTAAGCCTAAACCTAACACAAAACCTTACCCTAACGCCAACCCTAACCCTAACCCAAAACTAAACCCTAACCCTAACCCTAACCCTAACCCAAACACAAATCCTAACCCTAACCCTAACCCAAACGCTAAACCTTACCCTATACCTATCCAAAAACCTAAACGTAACCCTTAACCTAAACCAAACACTAAGCCTAACCCTAACCCTAACCCTAACCAAAGCTCAAACCCTAACACTCACACTGAATCTATCCCTTAACCTTACCCTAACCCCAACCCAAACACCAAACCTAACCCTAACCCTAAACCTAA
>CM069549.1:47050000-47055000 GCA_035773235.1 Eospalax fontanierii | reverse complement strand
AAGAAAACCCAAACCCTAACCCTAACCCTAACCCTAACCCTAATATAACCAAAACCCAAACCCTAACCCTAAAACTAATCTAACCCTAACCAAAACCCAAACCCAAACCCTAAACCTAAACCTAACCCTAAACCTAATCTTAACCCTAACCTTAACCCTAACCCAAACCCTAACCCTAACCCTAACCCTAACCCTAATATAACCCAAACCCAAACCATAACCCTAAAACTAATCTAACCCTAACCAAAACCCAAACCCAAACCCTAAACCTAAACCTAACCCTAAACCTAACCTTAACCCTAACCTCAACCCTAACCCAAACCCTAACCCTAACCCTAACCCTAATATAACCCAAACCCAAACCCTAACCCTAAATCTAATCTAACCCTAACCAAAACCCAAACCCAAAACCCTAAACCTAATCCTAAGCCTAAACCTAAACCAAACCCTTACCCTAACCCTAACCCTAACCCTAACCCTAAGCCTAAACCTAACCCTAACGCAAACCCTAACCCTGACCAAAACCAAAGCCTAAACCTAACCCTAACCCTAACCCTAACAAAACCCAAACGCAAACCCAAACCCTAACCCTAACCCTAGCAAAACCCAAATCTTAACCCTAACCCTAACCCAAACCCTAACCCTAACACTAACCCTAATCCTAACCCAAACCCAAATCCTACCCTTAACCCTAACCCTAAACCAAACCGAAACTCTAACCCTAATCCTAACCCTAACCCAAAACCTAACCCTAACCCTAACCCTAACCCTAACCCTTAAACCTAACCCTAACCCAAACCGAAACCCTAACCCTAACCCTAACAATAATCCTCACCCTAAACCTAACCCTAAACTTAACCCTAAAACAAAACCTAACCCTAACCCTAAACCTAACCCTAACCCTAACCCTAACACAAAAAGTAACCCTATCTCTAAACTTAACCCTAAACCAAACCCTAACCCTAACCCTAACCCTAACCTAACCCAAACCCAAATCCTAACCCTAACACTTACCCTAACCCTAACCTAAACCTAACCCTAACCCTAAATCTAAACTTAACGCTAAACCAAACCCTAACCCTAACCCTTACCCTAACCCAAACCCTAACCCTAACTCTAAACTTAACCCTAAACCAAACCCTAACCCTAACCCTAACCTAACCCAAACCGAAACCCTAACCCTAACACTTACCCTAATCCTAAACCTAACCCAAACCCTAACCCTAACCTTAAACTTAACCCTAAACCAAACCCTAACCCTAACCCTAACCCTAAACCTAACCTTAACCCTAACCTTAACCCTAACCCAAACCCTAACCCTAACCCTAACCCAAATATAACCCAAACCCAAACCCTAACCCTAAAACTAATCTAACCCTAACAAAAACCGAAACCCAAACCCTAAACCTAACCCCAAGCCTAAACCTAACCCAAACCCTAAGCCCAACCCTAACCATAAAACGAACCCGAAACCAAAACCTAATACTAACCCTGAACCTAAGCCTAACTCTAACCATAACCCTAACACTAAACTGAACCTAACCCAAACCCAAACCCTAAACCTAACCCTAACTCTAACCCTAACCCAAAACCTAACCCGAATCCTAACCCTAAACCTAATCCTAACCATATCCCTAACCGTAACCCTATCCGTAATCCTAAACCTAACACCAACACTAACCCTCACACTAACCCTAAACCAAACCATAACCCTGACACTAACCCTAACCCAAACCATAAACCTGTCCCTAAACCTAACCTAAACTCAAACCCTAACTTTAAACCTAACCCTAACCTAACAAAAAAGCAAACCCTAAACCTAAACCTAACCGTAAGCCTAACCCAAACCCAAACCGTAACCCTAATCCTAACCCAACCGTAAACCAAACATTAAGCCTAACCCTAACCCTAACCCTCACCAAAACCCTAACCTTAACCCTAATGCTAACCCCAACCCTAACCCTAACCCTAACCCTACCCCTAACCCTAACCTTAACCCTAAACCAAACCCAAACCCTAAACCTAACCCTAACCCAAATCTTAACCCTAACCTGAAGTTAACCCTAAACAAACACTAACCCTAACACTAACCCTAACTCTAACCCTAACCCTAACCCGAACCCTAACCCAAACTCTTACCCTAACCCTAACTCTAACTCTAAACCAAACCCAAACCTTAACCCTAACCCTAACCTTAACCCTTAACCAAACCCAAACCGTAAGCCTAATACTAATCCTAACCCTAACGCAAACCCAAAGCCTAACCCTAACCCTAACTCAAACCCTAACCCTAACCCTGAACTTAACCCTAAACCAAACCTATCCCTAACACTAAACCTAACCTTAACCCTAACCCTAAATCGAGCCCTAACCCAAACCCTAACCCTAACCCTAACCCTAACTCTAACCCAAACCCAAACCTTAATCCTAACCCTAACCTTAACCCTAACGCAAAGCCAAACCGTAACCCTAACACTAAACCTAACCCTAACCCAAACCCTAAACATAACCCTAAGCCTAACCCAAACCCAAGCCCTAACGTTACCGTTATCGCTAACCCAAAAGGTAATCTAAACCCTAACCCTATACTCAACCCTCACGCTAACCCTATCCCTAACCCTAACACTAAGCCTAACCCCTAATCCCTAACCACTAGCCCTAATCCTAAACCTAACCCTAACCCAAACCCTAACCTAACACTAACCCTAACGCAAACCCTAATCCTAACCCTAACCAAAACCCTAACACTAACCCTAAACCTAAACCAAACCCAAACCCTAACGCTAAACCTAAACCTAACCCTAACCCAAACCCTAACCCTAACCCAAACCAAAGCCTAAATCTAACCCTAACCCTAACCCTAAGAAAACCCAAACCCCAACCCTAACCCTAACCCTAACCCTAATATAACCAAAACCCAAACCCTAACCCTAAAACTAATCTAACCCTAACCAAAACCCAAACCCAAACCCTAAACCTAAACCTAACCCTAAACCTAATCTTAACCCTAACCTTAACCCTAACCCAAACCCTAACCCTAACCCTAACCCTAACCCTAATATAACCCAAACCCAAACCATAACCCTAAAACTAATCTAACCCTAACCAAAACCCAAACCCAAACCCTAAACCTAAACCTAACCCTAAACCTAACCTTAACCCTAACCTCAACCCTAACCCAAACCCTAACCCTAACCCTAACCCTAATATAACCCAAACCCAAACCCTAACCCTAAATCTAATCTAACCCTAACCAAAACCCAAACCCAAAACCCTAAACCTAATAATAAGCCTAAACCTAAACCAAACCCTTACCCTAACCCTAACCCTAACCCTAAGCCTAAACCTAACCCTAACGCAAACCCTAACCCTGACCAAAACCAAAGCCTAAACCTAACCCTAACCCTAACCCTAACAAAACCCAAACGCAAACCCAAACCCTAACCCTAACCCTAGCAAAACCCAAATCTTAACCCTAACCCTAACCCAAACCCTAACCCTAACACTAACCCTAATCCTAACCCAAACCCAAATCCTACCCTTAACCCTAACCCTAAACCAAACCGAAACTCTAACCCTAATCCTAACCCTAACCCAAAACCTAACCCTAACCCTAACCCTAACCCTAACCCTTAAACCTAACCCTAACCCAAACCGAAACCCTAACCCTAACCCTAACAATAATCCTCACCCTAAACCTAACCCTAAACTTAACCCTAAAACAAAACCTAACCCTAACCCTAAACCTAACCCTAACCCTAACCCTAACACAAAAAGTAACCCTATCTCTAAACTTAACCCTAAACCAAACCCTAACCCTAACCCTAACCCTAACCTAACCCAAACCCAAATCCTAACCCTAACACTTACCCTAACCCTAACCTAAACCTAACCCTAACCCTAAATCTAAACTTAACGCTAAACCAAACCCTAACCCTAACCCTTACCCTAACCCAAACCCTAACCCTAACTCTAAACTTAACCCTAAACCAAACCCTAACCCTAACCCTAACCTAACCCAAACCGAAACCCTAACCCTAACACTTACCCTAATCCTAAACCTAATCCAAACCCTAACCCTAACCTTAAACTTAACTCTAAAACAAACCCTAACCCTAACCCTAACCCTAAACCTAACCTTAACCCTAACCTTAACCCTAACCCAAACCCTAACCCTAACCCTAACCCAAATATAACCCAAACCCAAACCCTAACCCTAAAATAAATCTAACCCTAACAAAAACCGAAAACCAAACCCTAAACCTAATCCTAAGCGTAAACCTAACCCAAACCCTAACCCTAACCCTAACCTTAAATCTAACCCTAAACCAAACCCTAATACTAACCCTGAACCTAAGCCTAACTCTAACCATAACCCTAACACTAAACTGAACCTAACCCAAACCCAAACCCTAAACCTAACCCTAACTCTAACCCTAACCCAAAACCTAACCCGAATCCTAACCCTAAACCTAATCCTAACCATATCCCTAACCGTAACCCTATCCGTAATCCTAAACCTAACACCAACACTAACCCTCACACTAACCCTAAACCAAACCATAACCCTGACACTAACCCTAACCCAAACCATAAACCTGTCCCTAAACCTAACCTAAACTCAAACCCTAACTTTAAACCTAACCCTAACCTAACAAAAAAGCAAACCCTAAACCTAAACCTAACCGTAAGCCTAACCCAAACCCAAACCGTAACCCTAATCCTAACCCAACCGTAAACCAAACATTAAGCCTAACCCTAACCCTCACCAAAACCCTAACCTTAACCCTAATGCTAACCCTAACCCTAACCCTAATCCTAACCCTAACCCTAACCCTAACCTTAACCCTAAACCAAACCCAAACCCTAAACCTAACCCTAACCCAAATCTTAACCCTAACCTGAAGTTAACCCTAAACAAACACTAACCCTAACACTAACCCTAACTCTAACCCTAACCCTAACCCGAACCCTAACCCAAACTCTTACCCTAACCCTAA
>CM069549.1:47027500-47042500 GCA_035773235.1 Eospalax fontanierii | reverse complement strand
CTAAACCTAACCCTAACCCTAACCCTAACCCTAACCCTAAGCCTAACCCAAACCCAAACCCTAACGCTACCCGTAACCCTAACCCTAAACCTAAACCAAACCCTAACCCTAAACCTAACCCTCACGCTAACCCTATCCATAACCCTAACACTAAGCTTAACCCCTAATCCCTTACCACTAGCCGTAATCCTAAAACTAACCCTAACCCAAACCCTAAACTTAACCCTAACCCTAACTCTAACCCAAACCCTAACCCTATCCCTAACCCTAAAAATAACCCTAACCCTAAACCTAACCCTAACCCAAACCCAAACCCTAACAAAAACACAAACCCTAACCCTAACCCTAATCCTAACCCTAACCCTAACCTAAACCTTACCCAAACCCAAACCCAAAGACTAACCCTAACACTAAACCTAACCCTAACCCAAACCCAAACCCTAATCCTTACCCTAACCCAAAAAAAAAACGTAACCCTAACCCTAACCCTATCCATAACCCTAACCCAAACCCTAACGCAATCCCTAATCCTGTCCCTAACCAAAACCCTAACACTAACCTAAACCTAACGCAAACCCAAACCTTAACCCTAGCCCTAACCCTAACCCTAACCAAAACCCAAAATTTAACCCTAACACTAAACCTAACCCTAAACCAAACCCAAACCCTAACCCTAACCCTAACCCAAACCCAAACCCTAACCCTAACCCTAACCCTAACCCTAAACCAAACCCAAACCCTAACCTTAAACTTAACCCTAAACCTAACCCTAACCCAAACTCTAAACTTAACCCTAACCCTAACCCAAACCGTAACTCTAACCCTAATCCTAACCCTAATGCAAACTTTAAACCTAACCCTAAACTTAACCCTAAGCCAAACCCTAACCCTAACACTAACCTTAACCCTAACACTAAACCTAACCCTAACCCAAACCCTAACCCTAACCCTAACCGTAACCTAACCCAAACCCAAACCCTAACCATAACCCTTACGCTAACCCTAACCCTATCCCTAAACTTAACCCTAAAACAAACCCTAACCCTAACACTAACCCTAACACTAACACTAAACCTAAACCAAAACCAAACCCTAACCCTAAACCTAAACCTAACCCTAACCCTAACCATAAACCTAACCCTAACCCTAACCCAAACCCAAAACCTAATGCTAACCCTAACCCTAACCCTAACCCTAATCCTAACCCTAACCCAAAACCTAGCCTTAACGCTAACCCTAGCCCTAAAACTAACCCTAACCCAAACCCTAACCCTAACCGTCACACAAAACCAAAGTCTAACCATAACTCTAACCCAAACCCAAACCCAAACACTAACCCTAACCCAAACCCAAACACGATCCTTAACCCTAACCCAAACCAAAACCCTAAGCCTAACCCAATCCCTAACCCTAACCCTAAACCTAACCCTAAACCTAACTCAAAACCTAACCCTAATCCTAACCCTAACCCTAACCGTAACCCTATCCCTAATCCTAACCCTAACCATAACCCTAAACAAAACCCTAACCCTAACCAAAACCCTAATCCTGACACTAACCCTAACCCAAAACCTAACCCTAACCCTAAACCTAACCTAACCCCAAACGCTAACGTTAACCCTACCCCTAACCCAAACCCAAACCCTAACCCTAACCCTAAGCCTAACCCAAACCATAACCTAAGACTAACCCTAACCCAAACCCTAACCCTAATCCTCAAACAAATCCTAACTCTAACCCTAACCCTAACCCCAAACCAAACCCTCAACCTAACACTAAACTTAACCCTAACCTAAACCCTAATCCTAACAAAAACCCAAACCCAAACCCTAATCCTAACCCTAACCCTAACCCTAAACCTAACTCAAAACCTAACCCTAATCCTAAGCCTGAACATAATACTAACACTAACCCTAACCGTAACCCTATCCCTAAACCTAACCCTAAACCTAACCCTAACCCTAACCTTAATCCTGACACTAACCCTAACCCAAAAGCTAACCCTAACCCTAAACCTAACCTAAACCCAAACCGTAATCTTAACCCTACCCCTAACCCAAACCCAACCCCTAAACCTAACCCTCAACCTAACACTAACCCTAAGCATAAACCTAAACCTTACCCAAACCCAAACCCTAACCCTAACCCTAAACCTAACCTTAACCCAAACCCTAACCCAAACCCAAACCCTAACCCTAACCCTAAACCTAAACCTAACCATTACCCAAACCCTAAACCTAACCCTAACCCAAACTATAACCCTAACCCTAAACATAAAGCTAAACCAAACCCTAACCCTAACACTAACCCTAACCTAATCCTAACCCTAAACCTAACCCTATCCCAAACACTAACACTAAACCTAATCCTAAACCAAACCCTCACAGAAACCGTAACCCAAACCCTAACCCTAACACTAACCCTAACACAAACCCTAACCTTAATCCTAACCCTAACACTAACCCAAAACCTAACCCTAACCATAACCATAAATCTAACCCTAAACCAAACCCTAATACTAACCCCTACCCTAACCCTAACTCTAACCCTAACCCTAACACTAAACTGAACCTAACCCAAAACCAAACCCTAACCCTAACCCTAACCCTAACACTAACCCAAAACCTAACAATAATCCTAACCCTAAACCTAATCCTAACCATAACCCTAACCGTAACCCTATCCATAATCCTAACCCTAACCCTAACTCTAACCCTCACACTAACCCTAAACCAAACCATAACCCTGATACTAACCCTAACCCAAACCATAAACCTTTCCCTAAACCTAACCTAAACTCAAACCCTAACACTAACCCTAACCGTAAACCTAACCCATACCGAAACCGTAAACCTAACCCTCACCCAACCCTAAACCAAACATTAACCCTAACCCTAACCCTAACCAAAACCCTAAACTTAACCTTAATCCTAACTCTAACCCTAATCCTAACCCTAAAGCTAACCCTAACAATAAACTTAACCCTAACCAAAACCCAAACCCTAACCCTAACCCTAACCCAAACCCTAACCCTAACTCTGAACTTAACCCTAAACCGAACCCTAACCCTAACACTAAACCTAACCCTAACCCTAACCCAAACCCTAACACAAAACTAACATTAAACCTAACACTAACTCTAACCCAAACCCAAAACTTAAACCTAACCCTAACCTTAACCCTAACCCAAACCCAAACCGTAATCCTAAAACTGAACCTAACCCTAACCCAAACCATAACCCTAACCCTAACCCTAACCCTATCCATAACCCTAACCCAAACCCTAATATAACACTAACCCTAACCCAAACCCTAATCCTAAACCTAACCGAAACCCTAACACTAACCATAAACC
The DNA here is from genome assembly GCA_035773235.1 of Eospalax fontanierii. Taxonomy (NCBI): domain Eukaryota; kingdom Metazoa; phylum Chordata; class Mammalia; order Rodentia; family Spalacidae; genus Eospalax; species Eospalax fontanierii. Next base: position 47,039,145 of record CM069549.1, on the reverse strand, counting down.
TAACCCAAACACAAACCCTTACGCTAACCCCCACCCTAACCCTAAAGCTACCCCTAACCCAAACACTAACCCTAACCAAAAGCAAAGCCTAAACCTAACACAAACCCTAACCCTAAGAAAACCCAAATGCAAATCCAGACCCTAACCCTAACCCTAACAAAACCCAAACCCTAACCCTAACCCTAACCCTAACCCAAACCCTAATCCTAACCCTAACCCTAACCCTATCCCTATCCCAATCCACACCCTAAACCCAAACCCTAACGCTAACCCGAACCCTAACCCTAAACCTAACCCTAACCCAAACCCTAACCCTAACCAAAACCAAAGCCTAAACCTAACCCTAACCCTAAGAAAACCCAAGTGCAAAAGCAAACCCTAACCCTAACCCTTAACCAAACCCAAACCCTAACATTAACCCTAACACTAACCCTAACCTAAAGCCTAACCCTAACCCTAACTCAAAACCTAACACTAACCCTAAAGTTAACCGTAAACCAAATCTTAACCCTAACGATAACCCTAACCCTAACGCTAACCCGAACCGGAACCCTAAACCAAACCCTAACATTAATCCTAACCCTAAACCTAACCTATCCCAAAACCAAACCCTAACCCTAATCCTTACCCTAACCCTAACCCTAACCCAAACCCTAACCCTAACTATAACCCTAACCCTATCCCTAACCCTAACCCAAAACCTAAACCTAAAACTAACCCTAAAACTCACCCTAACCCTAACCCTAACCCAAACCCAAACCTTAACCATAACCTTAACCCTAACCCTAACCCAAACCCAAAATTTAACCCTAACACTAAAACTAACCCTAACCCAAACCCAAACGCATACCCTAACCCTAACCCAATTCCAAACCCTAACGCTAACCCTAACCCTAATCCTAACATAAACCCAAACCCTACCGTTAACCCTAACCCTAACCCAAACTGTAACTCTAACCCTAATCCTAACCCTAACCCAAACACTAACCCTAACCCTAAACTTAACCCTAATCTAAATCCTAACGCTAACGCTAACCTTAACCCTAACCCTAAACCTAACCCTAACCCTAACACAAACCCTAACCCTAACCCTAACCATAAACTTAACATTGAAACAAACCCTAACCCTAACCCTAAACCTAAACCGAACCCTAACCCTAACCCAAACCCTAACCCTAACTCTAAACTTAACCCTAAACCAAACCCTAATCCTAACCCTAACCCTAACCCAAACCCTAACCCTAACTCTAAAGTTAACCCTAAACCAGACCCTAACGCTAACCCTAACCCTAACCTAACCCAAAACCAAACTCTAAAGCTGACACTAACCCTAAATCTAACCTGAACCCTAACCCTAACCCTAACCCAAAACCTAACCCTAACCCTAACCCTAATATTACCCAAACCCAAACCCTAACCGTAACCCTAATCTAATCCAAACACAAACCCAAAACCTAACCCTAATCCTAATCCAAAACCTAACCGAAACCCTAACCTTAACCTAAACCCTAAACCTAATCCTAACACAAACCCTAACCCTAACCCTAACCCTAACCCTAATCCTAACATAAACCCAAACCCTACCCTTAACCCTAACCCTAACCCAAACCGTAACTCTAACCCTAATCCTAACCCTAACCCAAACACTAACCCTAACCCTAAACTTAACCCTAATCTAAATCCTAACGCTAACGCTAACCTTAACCCTAACCCTAAACCTAACCCTAACCCTAACACAAACCCTAACCCTAACCCTAACGCTAACCCTAACACTAACCTTAACCCTAGCCCTAAACCTAACCCTAACCCAAAACCTAATCCTAACCCTAACCATAAACTAACCCAAACCCAAACCCTAACCGTAACCCTTACGCTAACCCTAACGCTAACCCTAAACTTAACCCTAAACCAAACCCTAACCCTAACACTAACCCTAACCCTAACCCTAAACCTAACCCTAACCCAAACCCTAACCCTAACCCAAACCAAAGTCTAAACCTAACCCTATCCCTAACCCTAACAAAACCCAAACGCTAACCCAAAACCTAACCCTAACCCTAAACCTAACACAAACCCAAACCTTAACCCTAACTCTAACCCTAACCCTACCCCAAACCCAAAATTTAACCCTAACACTGAAGCTAACCTAAACCAAACCCAAACCAAAACCGTAACCCTAACACTTACTCTAACCCTAATCCTAACCCTAAACTTAACCCTAAACCAAACCCTAACCCTAACCGTAACCCTAACCCAAACACTAAGTCAAACCCTAACCCAAACCCTAACCCTAAACTTAACCCTAACCCTAACCCAAACCCTAACCCTAAACCTCACACAAAACCTAACACTAACCATAACTCTAACCCAAAACCACACCCTAATCCTAACACTAAACTTAACCCTAACGCAAACCCAAACCCTATACATAACCCTAACGCAAACCAAAACCCTAAGCCTAACCCTAACCCTATCCCTAACCCTAACCCTAACCCTAACCCTAACCTAAAACCTGACCCTAATCCTAACCCTAACCCTAATCCTAACCCTAACCCTAAGCGTAACCCTATCCCTAATCTGAACCATAACCCTAACCCTAAACATAAAGCTAAACCAAACCCTAACCCTAACACTAACCCTAACCTAATCCTAACCCTAAACCTAACCCTATCCCAAACCCTAACCCTAATCCTAACCCACAACCAAACACAAACCCTAACCCTAAACCTAACCCTCAACATAACACTAACCCTAAGCATAAACCTAAACCTTACCCAAACCCAAACCCTAACCCTAACCCTAAACCTAACCCTAAACCAAACCCTAACCCAAACCCAAACCCTAACCCTAACCCTAACCATTACCCAAACCCTAAACCTAACCCTAACCCAAACTATAACCCTAACCCCAAACATAAAGCTAAACCAAACCCTAACCCTAACACTAACCCTAACCTAATCCTAACCCTAAACCTAACCCTATCCCAAACTCTAACCCTAATCCTAACCCAAAACCAAACACAAACCCTAACCCTAAACCTAACCCTAACCCTAACCCTAACCCTAAACCAAAACCTAACCCTAATCCTAACCCTAAACCTAAACATAACCATAACCCTAACCGTAACCCTATCCATAATCCTAACTCTAACCTTAACTCTAACCCTCACACTAACCCTAAACCAAACCATAACCCTGATACTAACCCTAACCCAAACCATAACCCTATCCCTAAACCGAACCTAAACTCAAACCCTAACACTAACTCTAACCATAAACCTAACCCAAACCCAAACCGTAACCCTAACCCTCACCCAACCCTAAACCAAACATTAACCCTAACCCTAACCCTAACCAAAACCCTAAACTTAACCTTAATCCTAACCCTAACCCTAATCCTAACCCTAAAGCTAACCCTAACAATAAACTTAACCCTAACCAAAACCCAAACCCTAACCCTAACCCTAACCCAAACCCTAACCCTAACCCTGAACTTAACCCTAAACCGAACCCTAACCCTAACACTAAACCTAACCCTAACCCTAACACAAACCTAACATTAACCCTAACCCTAACTCTAACCCAAACCCAAAACTTAAACCTGACCCTAACCTTAACCCTAACCCAAACCCAAACCGTAACCCTAACACTGAACCTAACCCTAACCCAAACCATAACCCTAACCCTAACCCTAACCCAAACAAATACCCTAACCCTAACCCTAACCGTATCCATAACCCTAACCAAACCCTAACATAACACTAACCCTAACCCAAACCCTAATCCTAACACTAACCATAAACCTAACCCAAACACAAACCCTAACGCTAACCCGAACCCTAACCCTAAACCTAACCCTAACCCAAACCCTAACCCTAACCCTAACCAAAACCAAAGCCTAAACCTAACCCTAACCCTAACCCTAAGAAAACCCAAATGCAAACCCAAACCCAACCCTATCCATAACAAAACCCAAACCCTAACCCTAACCCTAACCCAAACCCTAATCCTAACATTAACCCTAACCCTATCCCTATCCCAATCCACACCCTAAATCCAAACCCTAACGCTAACCCGAACCCTAACCCTAAACCTAACCCTAACCCAAACCCTAACCCTAACCAAAACCAAAGCCTAAACCTAACCCTAACCCTAACCCTAAGAAAACCCAAATGCAAACCCAAACCCTAACCCTAACCCTTAACCAAACCCAAACCCTAACATTAACCCTAACCCTAACCCTAACCTAAAGCCTAACCCTAACCCTAACCCAAAACCTAACACTAACCCTAAAGTTAACCGTAAACCAAATCTTAAACCTAACGATAACCCTAACCCTAACCCTAACCCGAACCGGAACCCTAAACCGAACCCTAACCCTAATCCTAACCCTAAACCTAACCTAACCCAAACCCAAACCCTAACCCTAATCCTTACCCTAACCCTAACCCTAACCCAAAACCTAACCCTAACTATAACCCTAACCCTATCCCTAACCCTAACCCAAAACCTAAACCTAAAACTAACCCTAAAACTAACCCTAACCCTAACCCTAACCCAAACCCAAACCTTAACCATAACCTTAACCCTAAACCTAACCCAAACCCAAAATTTAACCCTAACACTAAACCTAACCCTAACCCAAACCCAAACGCGTACCCTAACCCTAACCCAATTCCAAACCCTAACGCTAACCCTAACCCTAATCCTAACATAAACCCAAACCTTACCCTTAACCCTAACCCTAACCCAAACCGTAACTCTAACCCTAATCCTAACCCTAACCCAAACACTAACCCTAAACCTAAACTTAACCCTAAGCTAAATCCTAAAGCTAACGCTAACCTTAACCCTAATCCTAAACCTAACCTTAATCCTAACCCAAACCCTAACCCTAACCCTAACCATAAACTTAACATTGAAACAAACCCTAACCCTAACCCTAAACCGAACCCTAACCCTAACCCAAACCCTAACCCTAACTCTAAACTTAACCCTAAACCAAACCCTAACCCTAACCCTAACCCTAACCCTAACCCAAACCCTAACCCTAACTCTAAATTTAACCCTAAACCAAACCCTAACGCTAACCCTAACCCTAACCTAACCCAAAACCAAACCCTAAAGCTGACACTAACCCAAAACCTAACCCTAAGCCTAACCCTAATATTACCCAAACCCAAACCCTAACCGTAACCCTAATCTAACCCAAACCCAAACCCAAAACCTAAGCCTAATCCTAATCCAAAACCTAACCCAAACCCTAACCCAAACCTAAACCCTAAACCTAATCCTAACACAAACCCTAAACCTAACCCTAACCCAAACCCTAAGCCTAACCATAACCCTAATCCAAACCATAACCTAACACTAACCCTAACACAAACCCTAACCGTAACCCTCACACAAAACCTAAACCTAACCCTAACCCTAACCCTAAGCCTAACCCAAACCCAAACCCTAATGCTACCCCTAATCCTAACCCTAAACCTAAACATAACCCTAAACCTAACCCTAACGCTAACCCTAACCCTAACCCTAACATTAAGCTTAACCCCTAATCCCTAAACACTAGCCCTAACCCTAAACCTAACCGTAACCCAAACCCTAAACTTAACCCTAACCCTAACTCTAACCCTAAAACTAACTCAAACCCTAACCCTAACACTAACCCAAAACCTAACCCTAACCCTAACCCTAACCCAAACCCTAACCCTAACCCTAACCCTAAACCTAACCCTAACCCTAACACTAAACCTAACCCTAACCCAAACCCAAACCCTAACACAAACACAAACCCTAACCCTAACTTTAACCCTAACCCTAACCCAAAGACTAACCCTAACACTAAACCAATCCCTAACCCAAACCCAAACCATAACCATAACCCTAACCCCCCAAAATAACGTAACCCTAACCCTAACCCTATCCATAACCCTAACCCAAACCCTAACCTAGCACTAACCCTAACCCAAACCCTAATCATAACCCTAACCAAAACCCTAACACTAACCATAACCTAACCCAAACCCAAACCCTAAGGCTAACCCTAAACTTGACCCTAACACAAACCCTAACCCTAACCCAAACCAAAGCCTAAACCTAACCCTAAACCTAACCCTAACAAAACCCAAACGCTAATCCAAACCGTAACCCTAACCCTAAACCTAACACAAACCCAAACCTTAATCCAACCCTAACCCTAACCCTAACCCAAACCCAAAATTTAACCCTAACACTAAACCTAACCCTAAACCAAACCCAAACCGGAACCCTAACCCTAACCCAAACCCAAACCCTAACCCTAACCCTAACCCCAACCCTAACTCAAACCCCAACCGTAACCCTCACGCCAACCCTAACGCTAACCCTAAGCTTGAACCCTAACCCTAACCCTAACCCTAATCCTAACACTAACCCTAAACCTAAACTTAACCGTAACCCTAATCCTAACACTAAACCTAAACCTAACCCTAACCTTAACCCTAACCCTAACCCTAACCCTAACCCTAACCCTAACACTAAACCTAACCCTAACCCAAACCCAAACCCTAACACAAACACAAACCCTAACCCTAACCTTAACCCTAACCTTAACCTAACCCTAACCCAAACCCAAACCCAAAGACTAACCCTAACACTAAACCAATCCCTAACCCAAACCCAAACCCTAACCATAACCCTAACCCCCCAAAATAACGTAACCCTAACCCTAACACTATCCATAACCCTAACCCAAACCCTAACCTAGCACTAACCCTAACCCAAACCCTAATCCTAACCCTAACCAAAACCCTAACACTAACCCTAACCTAACCCAAACCCAAACCCTAAGGCTAACCCTAAACTTAACCCTAACACAAACCCTAACCCTAACCCAAACCAAAGCCTAAACCTAACCCTAACCCAAACCCTAATCCTAACCCTAACCAAAACGCTAACACTAACCCTAACCTAACCCAAACCCAAACCCTAAGGCTAACCCTAAACATAACCCTAAAACAAACACTTACCATAACCCAAACCAAAGCCTAAACCTAACCCTAACCCTAACCCTAACAAAACCCAAACCTTAATCCAACCCTAACCCTAACCCTAACCCAAACCCAAAATTTAACCCTAACACTAAACCTAACCCTAAACCAAACCCAAACCCGAACCCTAACCCTAACCCAAACCCAAACCCTAACCCTAACCCTAACCCTAACCCTAAACAAAACCAAAACCCTAACCTTAACCTTAACCCTAAACCTAATCCAAACCCAAACTCTAAACTTAACCCTAACCCTAACCCAAACCGTAACTCTAACCCTAATCCTAACCCTAACCCAAACCCTAAACTTAACCCTAAGCCAAACCCTAACCCTAACACTAACCTTAACCCTAGCCCTAAACCTAACCCTAACCCAAACCCTAATCCTAACCCTAACCGTAAACTAACCCAAACCCAAACCCTAACCGTAACCCTTACGCTAACCCTAACGCTAACCCTAAACTTAACCCTAAACCAAACCCTAACCCTAACACTAACCCTAACCCTAACCCTAAACCTAACCCTAACCCAAAACCAAACCCTAACCCTATACCTATCCCTAACCCTAACCCAAACCCAAACCCTAACGCTAACCCTAACCCTAACAATAACCCTAACCCAAAACCTAGCTTGAACCCTAACCTAACCCTAACCCTAATCCTAACACTAACCCTAAACCTAAACCTAACCCTAACCCTAAACCTAACCCTAACCCAAACCCAAACCCTAACACAAACGCAAACCCTATCCCTAACCCTAACCCTAACCTAACCCAAACCCAAAGAATAAGCCTAACACTAAACCTAACCCTAACCCAAACCCAAACCCTAACCCTAACCCTAACCCAAAAAAAAACGTAACCCTAACCCTAACCCTATCCATAACCCTAACCTAAACCCTAACCTAACACTAACCCTAACGCAAACCCTAATCCTAACCCTAACCAAAACCCTAACACTAACCCTAAACCTAACCCAAACCCAAACCCTAACGCTAACCCTAAACCTAACCCTAACCCAAACCCTAACCCTAACCCAAACCAAAGTCTAAACCTAACCCTATCCCTAACCCTAACAAAACCCAAACGCTAACCCAAAACCTAACGCTAACCCTAAACCTAACACAAACCCAAACCTTAACCCTAACCCTAACCCTAACCCTAAACCTAACCCAACCCCAAAATTTAACCCTAAGACTAAACCTAACCCTAAACCAAACCCAAACCCAAACCCTAACCCTAACACTTACTCTAACCCTAACCCTAACCCTAAACTTAACCCTAAACCAAACCCTAACCCTAACCCTAACCCTAACCCAAACACTAAGTCAAACCCTAACCCAAACCCTAACCCTAAACTTAACCCTAACCCTAACCCTAAACTTAACCTAACCCTAACCCAAACCCTAACCCTAACCCTCACACAAAACCTAACACTAACCATAACTCTAACCCAAAACCACACCCTAATCCTAACACTAAACTTAACCCTAACGCAAACCCAAACCCTATACATAACCCTAACCCAAACCAAAACCCTAAGCCTAACCCTAACCCTATACCTAACCCTAACCCTAACCCTACCCAAAAAAAAACGTAACCCTAACTCTTACCCTAATCAAACGCTAACCCTAACCCTAACCCTAAACCAAACCAAAACCCTAACCTTAACCTTAACCCTAAACCTAATCCAAACCCAAACTCTAAACTTAACCATAACCCTAACCCAAACCGTAACTCTAACCCTAATCCTAACCCTAACCCAAACCCTAAACTTAACCCTAAGCCAAACTCTAACCCTAACACTAAACTTAACCCTAACCCTAAACCTAACATAACCCAAACCCTAATCCTAAACCTGACCATAAACTAACCCAAACCCAAACCCTAACCGTAAACCCTTACGCTAACCCTAACGCTAACCCTAAACTTAACCTTAAACCAAACCCTAACCCTAACACTAACCCTAACCCTAACCCTAAACCTAACACTAACCCAAAACCAAACCCTAAACCTATACCTAACCCTAAACCTAACCCAAACCCAAACCCTAACGCTAACCCTAACCCTAACCCTAACCCTAACCCTAACCCAAAACCTAGCTTAAACCCTACCCCTAACCCTAACCCTAATCCTACCACTAACCCTAAACCTAACCCTATCCCAAACCCTAACCCTAATCCTAACCCAAAACCAAACACAAACCCTAACCCTAAACCTAACCCTCAACCTAACACTAACCCTAAGCATAAACCTAAACCTTACCCAACCCCAAACCCTAACCTTAACCCAAAACCTAACCCTAACCCAAACCGTAAACCAAACCCAAACCCTAACCCTAACCCTAACCCTAACCCTAGCCATTACCCAAACCCTAAACCTAACCCTAACCCAAACTATAACCCTAACCCTAAACATAAAGCTAAACCAAACCCTAACCCTAACACTAACCCTAACCTAATCCTAACCCTAAACCTAACCCTATCCCAAACCCTAACCCTAATCCTAACCCAAAACCAAACACAAACCCTAACCCTAAACCTAACCCTAACCCTAACCCTAAACCAAAACCTAACCCTAATCCTAACCCTAAACCTAAACCTAACCATAACCCTAACCGTAACCCTATCCATAATCCTAACCCTAACCCTAACTCTAACCCTCACAATAACCCTAAACCAAACCATAACCCTGATACTAACCCTAACCCAAACCATAACCCTATCCCTAAACCTAACCTAAACTCAAACCCTAACACTAACCCTAACCGTAAACCTAACCCAAACCCAAACCGTAACCCTAACCCTCACCCAACCCTAAACCAAACATTAACCCTAACCCTAACCCTAACCAAAACCCTAAACTTAACCTTAATCCAAAACCTAACCCTAACCCTAACCCTAACCCTAACCCTAACCCTAACCCTAACCCTAAACAAAACCAAAACCCTAACCTTAACCTTAACCCTAAACCTAATCCAAACCCAAACTCTAAACTTAACCCTAACCCTAACCCAAACTGTAACTCTAACCCTAATCCTAACCCTAACCCAAACCCTAAACTTAACCCTAAGCCAAACCCTAACCCTAACACTAACCTTAACCCTAACCCTAAACCTAACCCTAACCCAAACCCTAATCCTAACCCTGACCGTAAACTAACCCAAACCCAAACCCTAACCGTAAACCCTTACGCTAACCCTAACGCTAATCCTAAACTTAACCCTAAACCAAAACCTAACCCTAACACTAACCCTAACCCTAACCCTAAACCTAACACTAACCCAAAACCAAACCCTAACCCTATACCTAACCCTAAACCTAACCCAAACTCAAACCCTAACGCTAACCCTAACCCTAACCCTAACCCTAACCCAAGACCTAGCTTAAACCCTACCCCTAACCGTAACCCTAATCCTAACAGTAACCCTAAACCTAAACCTAACCCTAACCCTAAAGCTAACCCTAAACCAAACCCAAACCTTACCACAAACGCAAACCCTAACCCTAACCCTAACCCTAACCCTAACCCAAACCCAAAGAATAAACCTAACAATAAACCTAACCCTAACCCAAACCCAAACCATAACCCTAACCCTAACCCAAAAAAAAACGTAACCCTAACCCTAACCCTATCCATATCGCTAACCCTAACACTAAGCCTAAACCAAACCCTAATGCTAAGCCTAACCAAATGCCTAACACTAACCCTAAGCCTAACCCAAACCCAAACCCTAAAGCTAAGCGTAAACCTAACAATAACCCAAACCCTAACCCTAACCCAAACCAAAGTCTAAACCTAACCCTATCCCTTACCCTAACAAAACCCAAACGCTAACCCAAAACCTAACCCTAACCCTAAACCTAACACAAACCCAAACCTTAACCCTAACCCTAACCCTAACCCTAACCCAAACCCAAAATTTAACCCTAACACTAAACCTAACCCTAAACCAAACCCAAACCCAAACCCTAACCCTAACCCTTACTCTAACCCTAACCCTAACCCTAAACTTAACCCTAAACCAAACCCTAACCCTAACCCTAACCCTAACCCAAACACTAAGCCAAACCCTAACCCAAACCCTAACCCTAAACTTAACTCTAACCCTAACCCAAACCCTAAGCCTAACCCTCACACAAAACCTAACACTAACCATAACTCTAACCCAAAACCACACCCTAATCCTAACACTAAACTTAACCCTAACCCAAACCCAAACCCTATACATATCCCTAACCCAAACCAAAACCCTAAGCCTAACCCTAACCCTATCCCTAACCCTAACCCTAACCCTAACCCTAACCTAAAACCTGACCCTAATCCTAACCCTAACCCTAATCCTAACCCTAACCCTAAGCGTAACCCTATCCCTAATCCGAACCATAACCCTAACCCTAACCCTCACCCTAACCCTAAGCAAAACCCTAATCCAGACACTAACCCTAACCCAAAACGTAACCCTAACCCTTAACCTAACCTAACCCCAAACCCTAACATTTACCCTACCCCTAACCCAAACCCAAACCCTAACCCTAACCCTAAACCTAACACTAAACCTAAGTGTCAACATAACCCTTACCCTAACCCAAACCCAAACCCTAGCCCTAACCCT
>CM069549.1:47010000-47025000 GCA_035773235.1 Eospalax fontanierii | reverse complement strand
CCAAACCCTAACCCTAACTCTTACCCTAACCCTAACCCAAACCCTAAACCTAACCGTACCCCTAAACCAAACCGTAACTCTATCCCTAAACTTAACCCTAAATCAAACCCTAACCCTAACACTAATCCTAAACCTAAAACTAACCCTAACCCTAACCTAAATCCTAACCCTAAACCTAACCCTAACATAACCCAAACCCAAACCCTACCCTAACCCTAATCTAACCCAATCCCCAACCCAAACCCTAACCTGAACCCTAACCATAACCCTAACCCTAACCCTAACCCAAATCCAAAATTTAACCCTAACACTAAACCTAAACCTAACCCAAACCCAAACCCTAATCCTAACCCTAACACAAACCCATACCCTAACCCTAACCCTAACCCTAACCCAAACCCAAACCCTAACCTTAAACCTCACCATAACCCAAACCGTACCTCTTACCTAATCCTAACGCTAACCCAAACCCTAACCCTAACCCTAAACTTAACCCTAAACCTAACCCTAACCCTAACCCAAACCCTATCCCTAACACTAAACTTAACCCTAAACCAAACACTAACCCTAACACTAACCCTAACCCTAACCCTTACGCTAAACCAAACCCTAATAATAACCCTAAACTTAACCCTAAACCAAACCCTAACCCTAACCGAAACCCTAAGCCTAACCCTAACCCTAACGTAAGCCAAACCCAAACCCTCACCCTAACTCTTACCCTAACCCTAACCCAAACCCTAACCCTAACTGTAACCCTAACCCAAACCGTAACCCTAACCCTAAACTTAACCCTAAATCAAACCCTAACCCTAACACTAATCCTAAACCTAACCGTAACCCTAACCCTAACCCAAATCCTAACCCTAACCCTAACCCTAACATAACATAAAACCAAACCCTACGCTAACCCTAATCTAACCTAAAGCCCAACCCAAACCCTAACCCTAACCCTAACCCTAAACCTAACCTAAATCCGAAACATAACCCTAACCCTAACCCTAACCCTAACCCAAACCCTAACCTTAAACCTAACCCTAACTCTAACCCTAACCCTAATCCCAACCCTAAACATAATCCTAACCCAATCCTAATTCTAACCTTAACCCTAACCCTAACGCAAACCCTAACCCTAACCCTAATCTAAGCATAATCCTAACCCTAACCCTAAACCTAAGCCTAACCCTAACCCTAACCCTAACACTAACCCTCATCCAAACCCTAACCCAAAGCCTAATCCTAACCTTTACCCTAACCCTAACGCAAACCCTAACCCTAACCCTAACCCTAACCCTAACCCTAAACCTAATCCTAAAACTAACCCTAATACTAAGCCTAAACCTAACCCTAACCCTAACCCTAACCCAAACCCTAACCCAAACCCTAATCCTAACCTTAACCCTAACCCTAACCCAAAACCTAACCCTAACCCTCACACAAAACCTAACACTAACCAAAACCCTAACTCAAAACCTAACCCTAATCCTAACCCTAACCCTAATCCTAACCCTAACCCTAACCGTAACCCTATCCCTAATCCTAACGCTAACCCTAACCCTAACCCTCAACCTAAACCTAACCAAAACGCTAATCCTGACACTAACCCTAACCCAAAACCTAACCCTAACCCTAAACCTAACATAACCCAAAACACTAACCTTAACACTACCCCTAACCCAAACCCAAACCCTAACCCTAACCCTAACCCTAACCCAAACCATAACCTAACACTAACCCTAAACCAAACCCTAACCCTAATCCTCACACAAAACCTAAGTCTAACACTAACCCTAACCCAAAACCAAACCCTAAACCTAACACTAAACTTAACCCTAACTCAAACCCTAATCCTAACCCAAACCCAAACCCAAACCCTAACCCTAACCCTAACCCTAACTCAAAACCTAACCCTAATCCTAACCATAAACCTAATCCTAACCCTAAACCTAACCGTAACCCTATCCCTAATCCTAACCCTAAACCTAACCCTTACCCTAACCCTAACCCTAACCCTAACCCTAACCCTAATCCTGATACTAACCCTAAACCAAAAGCTAACTCTAACCCTAAATCTAACCTAAACCCAAACCCTAATCTTAACCCTACCCCTAACCCAAACCCAACCCCTAAACCTTACCCTAAACCTAACACTAACCCTAAGCATAAACCTAACCCTTACCCAAACCCAAACCCTAAACCTAACCCTAAACCTAACCCTAACCCAATCCCTAACCCAAACCTAAACCCTAACCCTAACCCTAACCATTACCCAAACCCTAAACCTAACCCTAACCCAAACTGTAACCCTAACCCTAAACATAACGCTAAACCAAACCCTAACCCTAACACTAACCCTAACCTAATCCTAAACCTAAACCTAACCCTATCCCAAACCCTAACACTAAACCTAATCCTAAACCAAACCCTCACACAAACCGTAACCCAAACCCTAACCCTAACACTAACCCTAACACAAACCCTAACCTTAATCCTAACCCTAACACTAAGCCAAACCCTAACCCTAACCCTAACCATAAATCTAACCAAAATCCTAAACTTAACCTTAATCCTAACCCTAACCCTAATCCTAACCCTAACCCTAACCCTAACCCTAAACTTATCCCTAACCAAAACCCAAACCCTAACCCTAACCCGAACCGAAACCCTAACTCTAAGCCTGAACTTAACCCTAAACCGAACCCTAACCCTAACACTAACCCTAACCCTAACCCTAACCCGAACCCTAACCCAAACCCTAACATTAACTCTAACCCTAACTCTAACCCAAACCCAAAGCTTAAACCTAACCCTAACCTGAATCCTAACCCAAACCCAAACCGTAACCCTAACACTAAACCTAACCCTAACCCAAACCCTAACCTAAACCTAACCCTAACCCAAACAAATACCCTAACCCTAACACTAACCCTATCCATAACCCTAACCCAAACCCTAACATAACACTAACCCTAACCCAAACCCTAATCATAAACCTAACCAAAACCCTAACACTAACCATAAACCTAACCCAAACCCAAACACTAACGCTAACCCTAACCCTAAGCCTAAACCTAACCCTAGCCCAAACCCTAACGCTAACCCAAACCAAAGCCTAAACCTACCCCTAACCCTAACCGTAACAAAATCCAAATGCAAACCCAAACCCTAACCCTAACCCTAACAAAACCCACACCCTAACCCTAACCCTAACCCTAACCCAAACCCTAACTCTAACCCTAACCCTAACCCTATCCCTAACACTAACCCAAACCCAAAACCTAACCCTAACACTAAACCTAAACCTAACCCACACACAAACCCTAACCCTAAACCTAACCCTTAACCAAACCCAAACCCTAACATTAACCCTAACCCTAACCCTAACCTGAACCCAAACCCTAACCCTAATCGAAACCCTAACACTAACCCTAAAGTTAACCGTAAACCAAATCTTAACCCTAACGATAACCCTAACCCTAACCCTATCCCAAACCCGAACCCTAAACCAAACCCTACCCTTAACACTAACCCTAACCCAAACCGTAACTCTAACCCAATCCTAAAACTAACCCAAACACTAACCCTAACCCTAAACTTAACCCTAAGCTAAATCCTAACCCTAAGACTGATCTTAACCCTAACCCTAACCCTAACCAAACCCTAACCCTAACCCTAAACCTAACCTAACCCAAACCCAAACCCTAACCCTAACCCTAAACCTAACCCTAACCCTAATCCTAACCCTAACCCAAACCCTAACCCTAACCCTAACCCTAAACTTAACATTGAAACAAACCCTAACCCTAACCCTAAACCTAACCCTAACCCTAACCCTAACCCAAACCCTAACCCTAACTCTAAACTTAACCCTAAACCAAACCCAAAACCAAACCCTAACCCTAACCATTACTCTAACCCTAACCCTAACCCTAAACTTAACCCTAAACCAAACCCTAACCCTAACCCTAACCCTATCCCAAACACTAAGCCAAACCCTAACCCAAACCCTAACCCTAAACTTAACCCTAACCCTAACCCAAACCCTAACCCTAACCCTTACACAAAACCTAACACTAACCATAACTCTAACCCAAAACCACACCCTAATCCTAACACTAAACTTAACCCTAACCCAAACCCAAACCCTATACATAACCCTAACCCAAACCAAAACCCTAAGCCTAACCCTAACCCTATCCCTATCCCTAACCCTAACCCTAACCTTAACCCTAACCTAAAACCTAACCCTAATCCTAAACCTAACCCTAATCCTAACCCTAACCCTAAGCGTAACCCTATCCCTAATCCGAACCATAACCCTAACCCTAACCCTCACCCTAACCCTAACCCTAAACAAAACCAAAACCCTAACCTTAACCTTAACCCTAAACCTAATCCAAACCCAAACTCTAAACTTAACCCTAACCCTAACCCAAACCGTAACTCTCACCCTAATCCTAACCCGAACCCAAACCCTAAACTTAACCCTAAGCCAAACTCTAACCCTAACACTAACCTTAACCCTAACCCTAAACCTAACCCTAACCCAAACCCTAATCCTAACCCTGACCGTAAACTAAACCAAACCCAAACCCTAACCGTAAACCCTTACGCTAACCCTAACGCTAACCCTAAACTTAACCCTAAACCAAACCCTAACCCTAACACTAACCCTAACCCTAACCCTAAACCTAACACTAACCCAAAACCAAACCCTAACCCTATACCTAAACCTAAACCTAACCCAAACCCAAACCCTAACGCTAACCCTAATCCTAACCCTAACCCTAATCCTAACCCAAAACCTAGCTTAAACCCTACCCCTACCCCTAACCCTAACCCTAATCCTAACACTAACCCTAAACCTAACCCTAACCCTAACCCTAAACCTAACCCTAACCCAAACCCAAACCCTAACACAAACGCAAACCCTAACCCTAACCCTAACCCTAACCCTAACCCAAACCCAAAAAATAAGCCTAACACTAAACCTAACCCTAACCCAAACCCAAACCCTAACCCTAACCCTAACCCCCAAAAAAACGTAACCCTAACCCTAACCCTATCCATAACCCTAACCCAAACCCTAACCTAACACTAACCCTAACCCAAACCCTAACACTAACCCTAACCAAAACCCTAACACTAACCCTAAACTTAACCCAAACCCAAACCCTAACGCTAACCCTAACCCTAACCCTAACCCTAACGCTAAACCAAACCCTAATCCTAAACCTAAACTTAGCCCTAAACCAAACCCTAACCCTAACCGAAACCCTAACCCTAACCCTAACCTAACCCAAACACAAACCCTAACCCTAACTCTTACCCTAACCCTAACCCAAACCCTAAACCTAACCGTACCCCTAAACCAAACCGTAACCCTATCCCTTAATTTAACCCTAAATCAAACCCTAACCCTAACACTAATCCTAAACCTAACCCTAACCCTAACCCTAACCTAAATCCTAACCCTAACCCTAACCCTAACATAACCCAAACCCAAACCCTACCCTAACCCTAATCTAACCCAAACCCCAACCCAAACCCTAACCTGAACCGTAACCATAACCCTAACCCTAACACTAACCCAAATCCAAAATTTAACCCTAACACTAAACCTAAACCTAACCCAAACCCAAACCCTAATCCTAACCCTAACACAAACCCATACCCTAACCCTAACCCTAACCCTAACCCAAACCCAAACCCTAACCTTAAACCTCACCATACCCCAAACCGTACCTCTTACCTAATCCTAACGCTAACCCAAACCCTAACCCTAACCCTAAACTTAACCCTAAACCTTACCCTAACCCTAACCCAAACCCTATCCCTAACCCTAAACTTAACCCTAAACCAAACACTAAACCTAACACTAACCCTAACCCTAACCCTTACGCTAAACCAAATCCTAATCCTAACCCTAAACTTAACCCTAAACCAAACCCTAACCCTAACTGTAACCCTAACCCAAACCGTAACCCTAACCCTAAACTTAACCCTAAATCAAACCCTAACCCTAACACTAATCCTAAACCTAACCGTAAACCTAACCCTAACCCAAATCCTAACCCTAACCCTAACCCTAACATAACATAAACCCAAACCCTACCCTAACCCTAATCTAACCCAAACCCCAACCCAAACCCTAACCCTAACCCTAACCCTAACCCTAAACCTAACCCAAACCCGAAACATAACCCTAACCCTAACCCTAACCCTAACCCAAACCCTAACCTTAAACCTAACCCTAACTCTAACCCTAACCCTAATCCCAACCCTAAACATAATCCTAACCCAAACCTAATCCTAAACTTAACCCTAACCCTAACGCAAACCCTAACCCTAACCCTAACCCTAATCCTAACCCTAACCCTAAACCTAAGCCTAACCCTAACCCTAACCCTAACACTAACCCTCACCCAAACCCTAACCCAAAGCCTAATCCTAACCTTAACCCTAACCCTAACGCAAACCCTAACCCTAACCCTAACCCTAACCCTAATCCTAAAACTAACCCTAAACCTAACACTAAACCTAACCCTAACCCTAACCCTAACCCTAATCCTAACCTTAACCCTAACCCTAACCCAAACCCTAACCCTAACCCTCACACAATACCTAACACTAACCAAAACCCTAACTCAAAACCTAACCCTAATCCTAACCCTAACCCTAACCCTAACCCTCACCCTAACCCTAACCAAAACGCTAATCCTGACACTAACCCTAACCCAAAACCTAACCCTAACCCTAAACCTAACATAACCCCAAACACTAACCTTAACACTACCCCTAACCCAAACCCAAACCCTAACCCTAACCCTAACCCTAACCCAAACCATAACCTAACACTAACCCTAACTCAAACCCTAACCCTAATCCTCACACAAAACCTAAGTCTAACCCTAACCCTAACCCAAAACCAAACCCTAAACCTAACACTAAACTGAACCCTAACCCAAACCCTAAACCTAACCCAAACCCAAACCCAAACCCTAACCCTAACCCTAACCCTAACCCTAACCCTAACTCAAAACCTAACCCTAATCCTAACCCTAAACCTAATCCTAACCCTAACCCTAACCGTAACCCTATCCCTAATCCTAACCCTAAACCTAACCCTAACCCTAACCCTAACCCTAACCCTAATCCTGATACTAACCCTAAACCAAAAGCTAACTCTATCCCTAAATCTAACCTAAACCCAAACCCTAATCTTAACCCTACCCCTAACCCAAACCCAACCCCTAAACCTTACCCTAAACCTAACACTAACCCTAAGCATAAACCTAACCCTTACCCAAACCCAAACCCTAAACCTAACCCTAAACCTAACCCTAACCCAATCCCTAACCCAAACCTAAACCCTAACCCTAACCCTAACCATTACCCAAACCCTAAACCTAACCCTAACCCAAACTGTAACCCTAACCCTAAACATAACGCTAAACCAAACCCTAACCCTAACACTAACCCTAACCTAATCCTAACCCTAAACCTAACCCTATCCCAAACCCTAACACTAAACCTAATCCTAAACCAAACCCTCACACAAACCGTAACCCAAACCCTAACCCTAACACTATCCCTAACACAAACCCTAACATTAATCCTACCCCTAACACTAAGCCAAACCCTACCTCTAACCCTAACCATAAATCTAACCAAAATCCTAAACTTAACCTTAATCCTAACCCTAACCCTAATCCTAACCCTAACTCTAACCCTAAACTTATCCCTAACCAAAACCCAAACCCTAACCCTAACCCGAACCGAAACCCTAACTCTAAGCCTGAACTTAACCCTAAACCGAACCCTAACCCTAACACTAACCCTAACCCTAACCCTAACCCGAACCCTAACCCAAACCCTAACATTAACCCTAACCCTAACTCTAACCCAAACCCAAAGCTTAAACCTAACGCTAACTTTAATCCTAACCCAAACCCAAACCGTAACCCTAACACTAAACCTAACCCTAACCCAAACCCTAACCTAAACCTAACCCTAACCCAAACAAATACCCTAACCCTAACCCTAACCCTATCCATAACCCTAACCCAAACCCTAATCATAAACCTAACCAAAACCCTAACACTAACCATAAACCTAACCCAAACCCAAACACTAACGCTAACCCTAACCCTAACCCTAAACCTAACCCTAGCCCAAACCCTAACGCTAACCCAAACCAAAGCCTAAACCTAACCCTAACCCTAACCGTAACAAAATCCAAATGCAAACCCAAACCCTAACCCTAACCCTAACAAAACCCACACCATAACCCTAACCCTAACCCTACCCAAACCCTAACTCTAACCCTAACCCTAACCCTATCCCTAACACTAACCCAAACCCAAAACCTAACCCTAACACTAAACCTAAACCTAACCCACACCCAAACCCTAACCCTAAACCTAACCCTTAACCAAACCCAAACCCTAACATTAACCCTAACCATAACCCTAACCTGAACCCAAACCCTAACCCTAATCGAAACCCTAACACTAACCCTAAAGTTAACCGTAAACCAAATCTTAACACTAACGATAACCCTAACCCTAACCCTATCCCGAACCCGAACCCTAAACCAAACCCTACCCTTAACACTAACCCTAACCCAAACCGTAACTCTAACCCAATCCTAAAACTAACCCAAACACTAACCCTAACCCTAAACTTAACCCTAAGCTAAATCCTAACCCTAAGACTGACCTTAACCCTAACCCTAACCCTAACCAAACCCTAACCCTAACCCTAAACCTAACCTAACCCAAACCCAAACCCTAACCCTAACCCTAACCCTAACCCTAACCCTAATCCTAACCCTAACCCAAACCCTAACCCTAATCCTAACCCCAAACTTAACATTGAAACAAACCCGAACCCTACCCCTCAACCTAAACATAAGCCTAACCCCAAACCAAACCCTAACCCTAACTCTAAACTTAACCCTAAACCAAACCCTAAACTAACCCTAACGCTAACCCTAACCCTAACCCAAACCCTAACCCTAACTCTAAACTTAACCCTAAACCAAACCCAAACCCAAACCCAAACCCTAACCGTAACCCTTACTCTAACCCTAACCCTAACCCTAAACTTAACCCTAAACCAAACCCTAACCCTAACCCTAACCCTAACCCAAACACTAAGTCAAACCCTAACCCAAACCCTAACACTAACCCTAACCCCCCAAAAAACGTAACCCTATCCCTAACCCTATCCATAACCCTAATCCAAACCCTAACGCTAAGCCTAACCCTAACCCTAACCCTAACCCTAAACCAAACCCTAATCCTAAACCTAAACTTAGCCCTAAACCAAACCCTAACCCTAACCGAAACCCTAACCCTAACCCTAACCTAACCCAAACCCAAACCCTAACCCTAACTCTTACCCTAACCCTAACCCAAACCCTAAACCTAACCGTACCCCTAAACCAAACCGTAACCCTATCCCTAAACTTAACCCTAAATCAAACCCTAACCCTAACACTAATCCTAAACCTAACACTAACCCTAACCCTAACCTAAATCCTAACCCTAACCCTAACCCTAACATAACCCAAACCCAAACCCTACCCTAATCTAACCCAAACCCCAACCCAAACCCTAACCTGAACCGTAACCATAACCCTAACCCTAACCCTAACCCAAATCCAAAATTTAACCCTAACACTAAACCTAAACCTAACCCAAACCCAAACCCTAATCCTAACCCTAAAACAAACCCATACCCTAACCCTAACCCTAACCCTAACCCAAACCCAAACCCTAATCTTAAATCTCACCATAACCCAAACCGTACCTCTTACCTAATCCTAACGCTAACCCAAACCCTATCCCTAACCCTAAACATAACCCTAAACCAAACACTAACCCTAACACTAACCCTAACCCTAACCCTTATGCTAAACCAAACCCTAATCCTAACCCTAAACTTAACCCTAAACCAAACCCTAACCCTAACCGAAACCCTAACCCTAACCCTAACCCTAACGTAAGCCAAACCCAAACCCTCACCCTAACTCTTACCCTAACCCTAACCCAAACCCTAACCCTAACCGTAACCCTAACCCAAACCGTAACCCTAACCATAAACTTAACCCTAAATCAAACCCTAACCCTAAAACTAATCCTAAACCTAACCGTAACCCTAACCCTAACCCAAATCCTAACCCTAACCCTAACCCTAACATAACATAAACCCAAACCCTACCCTAACCCTAATCTAACCCAAATCCCAACACAAACCCTAACCCTAAACCTAACCCAAACCCGAAACCTAACCCTAACCCTAACCCTAACCCTAACCCAAACCCTAACCTTAAACCTAAACCTAACTCTAACCCTAAACCTAATCCCAACCCTAAACATAATCCTAACCCAAACCCTAATCCTAACCTTATCCCTAACCCTAACGCAAACCCTAACCCTAACCCTAACCCTAACCCTAATCCTAACCCTAACACTAAACCTAAGCCTAACCCTAACCCTAACCCTAACACTAACCCTCACCCAAACCCTAACCCAAAGCCTAATCCTAACCTTAACCCTAACCCTAACCCTAACGCAAACCCTAACGCTAACCCTAACCCTAACCCTAACCCTAATCCTAAAACTAACCGTAAACCAAACCCTAAACCTAACCCTAACCCTAACCCAAACCCTAACCCAAACCCTAATCCTAACCTTAACCCTAACCCTAACCCAAACCCTAACCCTAACCCTCACACAAACCCTAACACTAACCAAAACCCTAACTCAAAACCTAACCCTAATCCTAACCCTAACCCTAATCCTAACCCTAACCCTAACCGTAACCCTATCCCTAATCCTAACGCTAACCCTAACCCTAACCCTCACCCTAACCCTAACCAAAACGCTAATCCTGACACTAACCCTAACACAAACCCTAACCCTCACCCTAAACCTAACCTAACCCCAAACACTAAGCTTAACACTACCCCTAACCCAAACCCAAACCCTAACCCTAACCCTAACCCTAACCCAAACCATAACCTAACACTAACCCTAACCCAAACCCTAACCCTAATCCTCACACAAAACCTAACTCTAACCCTAACCCTAACCCAAAACCAAACCCTAAACCTAACACTAAACTTAACCCTAACCCAAACCCTAATCCTAACCCAAACCCAAACCCAAACCCTAACCCGAACCCTAACCCTAACCCTAACCCTAACTCAAAACCTAACCCTAATCCTAACCCTAAACCTAATCCTAACCCTAACCCTAACCGTAACCCTATCCCTAATCCTAACCCTAAACCTAACCCTAACCCTAACCCTAACCCTAATCCTGATACTAACCCTAAACCAAAAGCTAACTCTAACCCTAAATCTAACCTAAACCCAAACCCTAATCTTAACCCTACCCGTAACCCAAACCCAACCCCTAAACCTTAGCCTAAACCTAACACTAACCCTAAGCATAAACCTAACCCTTACCCAAACCCAAACCCTAAACCTAACCCTAAACCTAACCCTAACCCAATCCCTAACCCAAACCTAAACCCTAACCCTAACCCTAACCATTACCCAAACCCTAAACCTAACCCTAACCCAAACTGTAACCCTAACCCTAAACATAACGCTAAACCAAACCGTAACCCTCACACTAACCCTAACCTAATCCTAACCCTAAACCTAACCCTATCCCAAACCCTAACACTAAACCTAATCCTAAACCAAACCCTCACACAAACCGTAACCCAAACCCTAACCCTAACACTAACCCTAACACAAACTCTAACCTTAATCCTAACCCTAACACTAAGCCAAACCCTAACCCTAACCCTAACCATAAATCTAACCCTAAACCAAATCCTAATACTAACACTGACCCTAACCCTAACTCTAACCCTAACCTTAACACTAAACTGAACCTAACCAAAACCCAAACCCTAACCCTAAACCTAACTCTAACCCTAACCCAAAACCTAACCCTAATCCTAACCCTAAACCTAATCCTAACCATAACCCTAACCGTAACCCTATCCGTAATCCTAACCCTAACCCTTACTCTAACCCTCACACTAAACCTAAACCAAACCATAACCCTGATACTAACCCTAACCCAAACCATAAACCTATCCCTAAACCTTTCCTAAACTCAAACCCTAACCTTAAACCTAACCCTAATCCTAACCTAACCCAAACCCAAACCTTAACCCTAACCCTAACCGTACCTCTAACCCAAACCCAAACCCTAACCCTAACCCTAACCCTAAACTTAACATTGAAACAAACCCTAACCCTAACCCTAAACCTAAACATAACCCTAACCCTAAACCAAACCCTAACCCTAACTCTAAACTTAACCCTAAACCAAACCCTAAACTAACCCTAACGCTAACTCTAACCCTAACCCAAACCCTAACCCTAACTCTAAACTTAACCCTAAACCAAACCCAAACCCAAACCCTAACCCTAACCCTTACTCTAACCCTAACCCTAACCCTAAACTTAACCCTAAACCAAACCCTAACCCTAACCCAAACACTAAGCCAAACCCTAAACCAAACCCTAACTCTAAACTTAACCCTAACCCTAACCCAAACCCTAACCCTAACCCTTACATAAAACCTAACACTAACCATAACTCTAACCCAAAACCACACCCTAATCCTAACACTAAACTTAACCCTAACCCAAACCCAAACCCTATACATAACCCTAACCCAAACCAAAACCCTAAGCCTAACCCTAACCCTATCCCTATCCCTAACCCTAACCCTAACCGTAACCCTAACCTAAAACCTAACCCTAATCCTAAACCTAACCCTAATCCTAACCCTAACCCTAAGCGTAACCCTATCCCTAATCCGAACCATAACCCTAACCCTAACCCTCACCGTAATCCTACCCCAAACCCTAACCCTAAACAAAACCAAAACCCTAACCTTAACCTTAACCCTAAACCTAATCCAAACCCAAACTCTAAACTTAACCCTAACCCTAAACCAAACCGTAACTCTCACCCTAATCCTAACCCTAACCCAAACTCTAAACTTAACCCTAAGCCAAACTCTAACCCTAAGACTAACCTTAACCCTTACCCTAAACCTAACCCTAACCCAAACCCTAATCCTAACCCTGACCGTAAACTAACACAAACCCAAACCCTAACCGTAAACCCTTACGCTAACCCTAACGCTAACCCTAAACTTAACCCTAAACCAAACCCTAACCCTAACACTAACCCTAACCCTAACCCTAAACCTAACACTAACCCAAAACCGAACCCTAACCCTATACCTAACCCTAAACCTAACCCAAACCCAAACACTAACGCTAACCCTAACCCTAACCCTAACCCTAATCCTAACCCAAAACCTAGCCTAAACCCCACCCCTAACCCTAACCCTAATCCTAACCCTAACCCTAAAACTAAACCTAACCCTAACCCTAAAACTAACCCTAACCCAAACCCAAACCCTAATAAAACGCAAACCCTAACACTAACCCTAACCCTAACCCAAACCCAAAGAATAAGCCTAACACTAAACTTAACCCTAACCCAAACCCAAACCTTAACCCTAACCCTAACCCCCAAAAAAACGTAACCCTAACCCTAACCCTATCCATAACCCTAACCCAAACACTAACCTAACACTAACCCTAACCCAAACCCTAACACTAACCCTAACCAAAACCCTAACACTAACCCTAAACCTAACCCAAACCCAAACGCTAACCCTAACCCAAACCAAAGTCTAAACCTAACCCTATCCCTTACCCTAACAAAACCCAAACGCTAACCCAAAACCTAACCCTAACCCTAAACCTAACACAAACCCAAACCTTAAACCTAACCCTAACCCTAACCCAAACCCAAAATTTAACCCTAACACTAAACCTAACCCTAAAGCAAACCCAAACCCAAACCCTAACCCTAACCCTTACTCTAACCCTAATCCTAACCCTAAACTTAACCCTAAACCAAACCCTAACCCTAACCCTAACCCTAACCCAAACACTAAGCCAAACACTAACCCAAACCCTAAACCTAAACTTAAACCTAACCCTAAAACAAACCCTAACCCAAACCCTCACACAAAACCTAACACTAACCATAACTCTAACCCAAAACCACACCCTAATCCTAACACTAAACTTAACCCTAACCCAAACCCAAACCCTATACATAACCCTAACCCAAACCAAAACCCTAAGCCTAACCCTAACCCTATACCTAACCCTAACCCTAACCCTAACCTAAAACCTGACCCTAATCCTAACCCTAACCCTAACCCTCACCCTAACCCTAAGCGTAACCCTATCCCTAATCCGAACCATAACCCTAACCCTAACCCTCACCCTAACCCTAACCAAAACACTAATCCAGACACTAAACCTAACCCAAAACCTAACCCTAACCCTAAACCTAACCTAACCCCAAACCCTAAACTTTACCCTACCCCTAACCCAAACCCAAACCCTAACCCTAACACTAAACCTAACACTAAACCTAAGCGTCAACATAACCCTTACCCAAACCCAAACCCTAGCCCTAACCCTAAACCTAACCCTAACCCAAACCCGAACCCAAAACCCAAACCCTAACCCTAACCCTAACCCTAACCCTAACCCTAACCCTAACCCTAACCCTTACCCAAACCCTAACCCTAACCCTAACCCTAACCCAAACTCTAAACCTAACCCTAAACATAAAGCTAAACCAAACCCTAACCCTAACCAAAACCCTTACCAAAACCCTAATCCTGACACTAACCCTAAACAAAAATCTAACCCTAACCCTAAACCTAACCTAAATCCTAACCCTAACCCTAACCCTAATCCTAACCCTAACCCGAACCCAAACCTTAACCATAACCATAACCCTAACGCTAACCCTAAACCAAATCCAAAATTTAACACTAACACTAAACCTAAACCTAACCCAAACCCAAATCCTAACCCGAACCATAACCCAAACACAAACCCTAACCCTAACCCTAACCCTAACC
>CM069549.1:46977500-47007500 GCA_035773235.1 Eospalax fontanierii | reverse complement strand
CTTAACCCTAACCCTAAAAAAACCCTAACCCTAACCCTCACACAAAACCTAACACTAACCAAAACCCTAACCCTAATCCTAACCCTAACCCTAATCCTAACCCTAACCCTAACCGTAACCCTATCCCTAATCCTAACCCTAACCCTAACCCTAACCCTCACCCTAACCCTCACCAAAACGCTAATCCTGACACTAACCCTAACCCAAAACCTAACCCTAACCCTAAACCTAACATAACCCCAAACCCTAACCTTAACACTACCCCTAGCCCAAACCCAAACCCTAACCCTAACCCTAACCCTAACCCAAACCATAACCTAACACTAACCCTAACCCAAACCCTAACCCTAATCCTCACACAAAACCTAACTCTAACCCTAACCCTAACACAAAACCAAACTCTAAACATAACACTAAACTTAACCCTAACCCAAACCCTAATCCTAACCCAAACCCAAAACCAAACCCTAACCCTAACCATAACCCTAACTCTAACCCTAACTCAAAACCTAACCCTAATCCTAACCCTAAACCTAATCCTAACCCTAACCCTAACCGTAACCCTATCCCTAATCCTAACCCTAAACCTAACCCTAACCCTAACCCTAACCCTAACCCTAATCCTGATACTAACCCTAAACCAAAAGCTAACCCTAACCCTAAATCTAACCTAAACCCCAACCCTAATCTTAAAACTACCCCTAACCCAAACCCAACCCCTAAACCTTACCCTAAACCTAACACTAACACTAAGCATAAACCTAACCCTTAACCAAACCCAAACACTAAACCTAACCCTAACCCAATCCCTAACCCAAACCTAAACCCTAACCCTAACCCTAACCGTTACCCAAACCCTAAACCTAACCCTAACCCAAACTGTAACCCTAACCCTAAACATAATGCTAAACCAAACCCTAACCCTAACACTAACCCTAACCTAAACCTAACCCTAAACCTAACCCTATCCCAAACCCTAACACTAAACCTAATCCTAAACCAAACCCTCACACAAACCGTAACCCAAACCCTAACCCAAACACTAACCCTAACACAAACCCTAACCTTAATCCTAACCCTAACACTAACCCAAACCCTAACCATAACCCTAACCATAAATCTGACCCTAAACCAAATCCTAATTCTAACACTAACCCTAACCCTAACTCTAACCCTAACCTTAACACTAAACAGAACCTAACCAAAACCCAAACCCTAACCCTAAACCTAACTCTAACCCTAACCCAAAACCTAACTCTAATCCTAACCCTAAACCTAATCCTAACCATAACCATAACCGTAACCCTATCCGTAATCCTAACCCTAACCCTTACTCTAACCCTCACACTAAACCTAAACCAAACCATAAACCTGATACTAACCCTAACCCAAACCATAACCCTATCCCTAAACCTTTCCTAAACTCAAACCCTAACCTTAAACCTAACCCTAATCCTAACCTAACCCAAAATCAAACCTTAACCCTGACTCTAACCGTACCTCTAATCCAAACCCAAACCGTAACCCTAACCCTCACCCAACCCTAAACCAAACATTAACCCTAAACCTAAGCCTAACCCTAACCCTAACCAAAACCCTAAACTTAACCTTAATCCTAACCCTAACCCTAATCCTAACCCTAAACCTAACCCTAACCCTAAACTTAACCCTAACCAAAACCCAAACCCTAACCCAAACCCTAACCCAAACCCTAACTCTAACCCTGAACTTAACCCTAAACCGAACCCTAACCCTAACACTAACCCTAACCCTAACCCTAACCCTAACCCGAACCCTAACCCAAACCCTAACATTAACCCTAACCCTAACTCTAACCCAAACCCAAAGCTTAAACCTAACCCTAACCTTAACCCTAACCCAAACCCAAACCGTAACCCTAACACTAAACCTAACCCTAACCCAAACCCTAACCTAAACCTAACCCTAACCCAAACAAATACCCTAACCCTAACCCTAACCCTATCCATAACCCTAACCCAAACCCTAACATAACACTAACCCTAACCCAAACCCTAATCATAAACCTAACCAAAACCCTAACACTAACCATAAACCTAACCAAAACCCAAACACTAACGCTAACCCTAACCCTAACCCTAAACCTAACCCTAGCCCAAACCCTAATGCTA
Source organism: Eospalax fontanierii (assembly GCA_035773235.1). Taxonomy (NCBI): domain Eukaryota; kingdom Metazoa; phylum Chordata; class Mammalia; order Rodentia; family Spalacidae; genus Eospalax; species Eospalax fontanierii. Next base: position 47,005,350 of record CM069549.1, on the reverse strand, counting down.
ACCCAAACCACAGCCTAAACCTATCCCTAACCCTAACCCTAACAAAATCCAAATGCAAACCCAAACCCAAACCCTAACAAAACCCACACCCTAACCCTAACCCTAACCCTAACCCAAACCCTAACTCTAACCCTAACCCTAACCCTATCCAGAACCCTAACCCAAACCCTAACATAACACTAACCCTAACCCAAACCCTAATCATAAACCTAACCAAAACCCTAACACTAACCATAAACCTAACCAAAACCCAAAAACTAACGCTAACCCTAACCCTAACCCTAAACCTAACCCTAGCCCAAACCCTAATGCTAACCCAAACCAAAGCCTAAACCTATCCGTAACCCTAACCCTAACAAAATCCAAATGCAAACCCAAACCCTAACCCTAACAAAACCCACACCCTAACCCTAACCCTAACCCTAACCCAAACCCTAACTCTAACCCTAACCCTAACCCTATCCCTAACACTAACCCAAACCCCAAACCTAACCCCAACACTAAACCTAAACCTAACCCACACCCACACCCTAACCCTAACCCTAACCCTTAACCAAACCCAAACACTAACATTAACCCTAACCCTAACCCTAACCTGAACCCAAACCCTAACCCTAATCGAAACCCTAACACTAACCCTAAAGTTAACCGTAAACCAAATCTTAACCCTAATGATACCCCTAACCCTAACCCCATCCCTAACCCGAACCCTAAACCAAACCCCACCCTTAACACTAACCCTAACCCAAACCGGGACTCTAACCCAAAACTAAAACTAACCCAAACACTAACCCTAACTCTAAACTTAACCCTAAGCTAAATCCTAACCCTAAGACTGACCTTAACCCTAACCGTAACCCTAACCAAACCCAAACCCTAACCCTAAACCTAACCTAACCCAAAACCAAACCCTAACCCTAACCCTAACCCTAACCCTAATCCTAACCCTAACCCAAACCCTAACCCTAACCCTAACCCTAAACTTAACATTGAAACAAACCCTAACCCTAACCCTAAACCTAAACATAACCCTAACCCTAAACCAAACCCTAAACTTAACCTTAACCCTAACCCTAACCCTAATCCTAACCCTAAACCTAACCCTAACCCTAAACTTAACCCTAACCAAAACCCACATCCTAACCCTAACCCTAACCCTAACCCAAACCCTAACTCTAACCCTAACCCTAACCCTATCCCTAACACTAACCCAAACCCAAAACCTAACCCTAACACTAAACCTAAACCTAACCCACAACCAAACCCTAACCCTAACCCTAACCCTTAACCAACCCCAAACACTAACATTAACCCTAACCCTAAACCTAACCTGAACCCAAACCCTAACCCTAATCGAAACCCTAACACTAACCCTAAAGTTAACCGTAAACCAAATCTTAACCCTAACGATAACCCTAACCCTAACCCTATCCCTAACCCGAACCCTAAAACAAACCCTACCCTTAACACTAACCCTAACCCAAACCGTAACTCTAACCCAAAACTAAAACTAACCCAAACACTAACCCTAACCCTAAACTTAACCCTAAGCTAAATCCTAACCCTAAGACTGACCTTAACCCTAACCCTAACCCTAACCAAACCCTAACCCTAACCCTAAACCTAACCTAACCCAAAACCAAACCCTAACCCTAACCCTAACCCTAACCCTAACCCTAATCCTAACCCTAACCCAAACCCTAACCCTAACCCTAACCCTAAACTTAACATTGAAACAAACCCTAACCCTAACCCTAAACCTAAACATAACCCTAACCCTAAACCAAACCCTAACCCTAACTCTAAACTTAACCCTAAACCAAACCCCAAACTAACCCTAACGCTAACCCTAACCCTAACCCAAACAATAACCCTAACTCTAAACTTAACCCTAAACCAAACCCAAACCCAAACCCTAACCCTAACCCTTACTCTAACCCTAAACCTAACCCTAAACTTAACCCTAAACCAAACCCTAACCCTAACCCTAACCCAAACGCTAAGACAAACCCTAACCCAAACCCTAAACCTAAACTTAACCCTAACCCTAACCCAAACCCTAACCCTAACCCTCACACAAAACCTAACACTAACCATAACTCTAACCCAAAACCACACCCTAATCCTAACACTAAACATAACCCTAACGCAAACCCAAACCCTATACATAACCCTAACCCAAACCAAAACATTAAGCCTAACCCTAACCCTATCCCTATCCCTAACCCTAACCCTAACCCTAACCCTAACCTAAAACCTAACCCTAATCTTAAACCTAACCCTAATCCTAACCCTAACCCTAAGCGTAACTCTATCCCTAATCCGAACAATAACCCTAACCCTAACCCTCACCCTAACCCTAACCAAAACCCTAATCCAGACACTAACCCTAACCCAAAACCTAACCCTAACCCTAAACCTAACCTAACCCCAAACCCTAACCTTTACCCTACCCCTAACCCAAACCCAAACCCTAACCCTAACCCTAAACCTAACACTAAACCTAGCCGTCAACATAACCCTTACCCAAACCCAAATCCTAGCCCAAACCCTAAACCTAACCCTAACCCGAACCCAAAACCCAAACCCTAACCCTAACCCTAACCCTAACCCTAACCCTTACCCAAACCCTAACCCTAACCCTAACCCTAACCTAAACTCTAAACCTAACCCTAACCATAACCCTAACCCTCACGCTAACCCTCACCCTAACCCTAACCAAAACCCTAATCCTGACACTAACCCTAACCCAAAACCTAACCCTAACCCTATACCTAACCTAAATCCTAACCCTAACCCTAACCCTAACCCTAAGCCTAACCCAAACCCAAACCCTAACCCTAACCCTAACCCTAACCCAAACCCAAACCCTAACCTTAAACCTAACCGTAACCCAAACCGTAACTCTTACCCTAATCCTAACGCTAACCCAAACCCTAACCCTAACCCTAAACTAAACCCTAAACCTAACCCTAACCCTAACCCAAACCCTATCCCTAACCCTTAACTTAACCCTAAACCAAACACTAACCCTAACACTAACACTAACCCTAACCCTAACCCTAACCCTAACGCTAAACCAAACCCTAATCCTAAACCTAAACTTAACCCTAAACCAAACCCTAACCCTAACCGAAACCCTAACACTAACCCTAACCGTAACCTAACCCAAACCCAAACCCTAACCCTAACTCTTACCCTAACCCTAACCCAAACCCTAAACCTAACCGTACCCCTAACCCAAACCGTAACCCTATCCCTAAACTTAACCCTAAATCAAACCCTAACCCTAACACTAATCCTAAACCTAACCCTAAACCAAACCCTAACCCAAATCCTAACCTTAACCCTAACCCTAACATAACCCAAACCCAAACCCTACCCTAACCCTAATCTAACCCAAACCCCAACCAAAACCCTAACCTAACCCTACCCATATCCCTAACCCTAACCCTAACCCAAATCCAAAATTTAACCCTAACACTAAACCTAAACCTAACCCAAACACAAACCATAATCCTAACCCTAACCCAAACCCATAACCTAACCCTAACAATAACCCTAACCCAAACCCAAACCCTAACCTTAAACCTAACCGTAACCCAAACCGTAACACTTACCCTAATCCTAACGCTAACCCAAACCCTAACCCTAACCCTAAACTTAACCCTAAACCTAACCCTAACCCTAACCCAAACCCTATCCCTAACCCTAAACTTAACCCTAAACCAAACACTAACACTAACACTAACCCTAACCCTAACCCTAACGCTAAACCAAACCCTAATCCTAACCCTAAACTTAACACTAAACCAAACCCTAACCCTAACCGAAACCCTAACCCTAACCCTAACCCTAACCTAACCCAAACCCAAACCCTCACCCTAACTCTTACCCTAACCCTAACCCAAACCCTAACCCTAACCGTAACCCTACCCAAACCGTAACCCTAACCCTAAACTTAACCCTAAATCAAACCCTAAACCTAACACTAATCCTAAACCTAACCGTAACCCTAACCCTAACCCAAATCCTAACCCTAACCCTAACCCTAACAGAACATAAACCCAAACCCTACCCTAACCCTAATCTAACCCAAACCCCAACCCAAACCCTAACCCTAACCCTAACCCTAAACCTAACCAAAAACCGAAACCTAACCCTAACCATAACCCTAACCCTAACCCAAACCCTAACCTTAAACGTAATCCTAACTCTAACCCTAACCCAAACCCTAAACATAATCCGAACCCAAACCCTAAACCTAAACTTAACCCTAACCTTAACGCAAACTCTAACCCTAACCCTAACCCAAACCCTAATCCTAACCATAACCCTAAACCTAACCCTAACCCTAACCCTAACCCTAACACTAACCCTAACCCAAACCCTAACCCAAACCTTAATCCTAAACTTCACCCTAACCCTAACGCAAACCCTAACCCTAACCCTAACCCTAACCCTAATCCTAACCCTAACCCTAAACCTAACCCTAACCCTAACCCTAACCCAAACCCTACCCCAAACCCTATTCCTAACCTTAACCCTAACCCTAACCCAAACCCTAACCCTAACCCTCACACAAAACCTAACACTAACCATAACCCTAACTCAAAACCTAACCCTAATCCTAACCCTAACCCTAATCATAACCCTAACCCTAACCGTAACTCTATCCCTAACCCAAACCCTAACCCTAACCCTCACCCTAACCGTAACCAAAACGCTAATCCTGACACTAACCCTAACACAAAACCTAACCCTAACCCTAAACCTAACATAACCCCAAACCCTAACCTTAACCCTACCCTAACCCAAACCCAAACCCTAACCCTAACCCTAACCCTAACCCAAACCATAACCTAACACTAACCCTAACCCAAACCCTAACCCTAATCCTCACACAAAACCTAACTCTAACCCTAAACCTAACCCAAAACCAAAAAATAAACCTAACACTAAACTTAACCCTAACCCAAACCCTAATCCTAACCCAAACCCAAACCCAAACAGTAACCCTAAGTCTAACCCTAACTCAAAACCTAACCCTAATCCTAACCCTAAACCTAACCCTAACCCTAACCCTAAACCTAACCCTAACCCTAACCCTAATCCTAACCCTAACCCTAAACCTAACCCTAACCCTAACCCTTAAATAACCCAAACCCTAACCCTAACCCTAACTCAAACCCTAACACTAACCCTAAAGTTAACCATAAACCAAACCTTAACCCTAAAGATAACCCTAACCCTAATCCTAACCCGAACCCGAATCGTAAACCAAACCCTAACCCTAACCCTAACCCTAACCCTAACCCTAACTCTAACCTAACCCAAACCCAAACCCTACCCTTAACCCTAACTCTAACCCAAACCGTAACTCTAACCCTAATCCTAAACCTAACCCAAACATTAACCCTAACCATAAACTTAACCCTCAGCTAAATCCTAACCTTAACACTAACCTTAACCCTAACCCTAAACCTAACCCTAACCCTAACCCAAACCCTAACCCTAACCCTAACCCTAAACTTAACATTAAAACAAACCCTAACCCTAAACCTAAACCTAAACATAACCCTAATCCTAACCCTAACCCAAACCCTAACCCTAACTCTAAACTTAACCCTAAACCAAACCCTAACCCTAACCCTAACCCTAACACTAACCCTAACCCAAAGCCTAACCCTAACTCTAAACTTAACCCTAAACCAATCCCTAACCCTAACACTAATCCTAATCCAAAACCTAACACAAACCCTATCCCTAACATTAACCCTAACCCTCACCCAAACCCTAACCTTAACCCTAACCCAAACAATAATCCTAACCCTAACCCAAACCCTAAACATAATCCTAACCCAAACCCTAAGCCTAACGTTAACCCTAACCCTAACCTAAACCCTAAGCCTAACCCTAACCCTAACCCAAACCATAACCTAAAACTAATCCTAACACAAAACCTAACCCTAACCCTCACACAAAACCTAAACCTAACCCTAACCCTAACCCTAACCCTAACCCTAAGCCTAACCCAAACCCAAACCCTAACGCTACCCGTAACCCTAACCCTAAACCTAAACCAAACCCTAACCCTAAACCTAACCCTCACGCTAACCCTATCCATAACCCTAACACTAAGCTTAACCCCTAATCCCTTACCACTAGCCGTAATCCTAAAACTAACCCTAACCCAAACCCTAAACTTAACCCTAACCCTAACTCTAACCCAAACCCTAACCCTATCCCTAACCCTAAAAATAACCCTAACCCTAACCCTAACCCTAACCCTCACCCAAACCCTAACCCAAAGCCTAATCCTAACCTTAACCCTAATCCTAACGCAAACCCTAACCCTAACCCTAACCCTAACCCTAACCCTAATCCTAACCCTAACCCTAAACCTAACCCTAACCCTAACCCTAACCCTAACCCTAACCCAAACCCTAACCCAAACCTTAATCCTAACCTTAACCCTAACCCTAACCAAAACCCTAACCCTAACCCTCACACAAAACCTAACACTAACCAAAACCCTAACTCAAAACCTAACCCTAATCCTAACCCTAACCCTAATCCTAACCCTAACCCTAACGGTAACCCTATCCCTAATCCTAACCTTAACCCTAACCCTAACCCTCACCCTAACCCTCAACAAAACGCTAATCCTGACACTAACCCTAACCCAAAACCTAACCCTAACCCTAAACCTAACATAACCCCAAACCCTAACCTTAACACTACCCCTAACCCAAACCCAAACCCTAACCCTAACCCTAACCCTAACCCAAACCATAACCTAACACTAACCCTAACCCAAACCCTAACCCTAATCCTCACACAAAACCTAACTTTAACCCTAACCCTAACCCAAAACCAAACCCTAAACATAACAATAAACTTAACCCTAATCCTAACCCAAACCCAAACCCAAACCCTAACCCTAACCATAACCCTAACTCTAACCCTAACTCAAAACCTAAACCTAATCCTAACCCTAAACCTAATCCTAACCCTAACCCTAACCGTAACCCTATCCCTAATCCTAACCCTAAACCTAACCATTACCCTAACCCTAACCCTAACCCTAATCCTGACACTAACCCTAAAACAAAAGTTAACCCTAACCCTAAATCTAACCTAAACCCAAACCCTAATCTTAACCCTACCCCTAACCCAAACCCTAACCCTAACCCTAAACCTAACCCTAACCCAATCCCTAACCCAAACCCAAACCCTAATACTAACCCTAACCATTACCCAAACACTAAACCTAACCCTAACCCAAACTGTGACCCTAACCCAAAACATAACGCTAAACCAAACCCTAACCCTAACACTAACCCTAACCTAATCCTAACCCTAAACCTAACCCTATCACAAACCCTAACACTAAACCTAATCCTAAACCAAACCCTCACACAAACCGTAACCCAAACCCTAACCCTAACACTAACCCTCACCCAAACCCTAACCCAAAGCCTAATCCTAACCTTAACCATAATCCTAACGCAAACCCTAACCCTAACCCTAACCCTAACCCTAACCCTAATCCTAACCCTAACCCTAAACCTAACCCTAACCCTAACCCTAACCCTAACCCTAACCCAAACCCTAACCCAAACCCTAATCCTAACCTTAACCCTAACCCTAACCCAAACCCTAACCCTAACCCTCACACAAAACTTAACACTAACCAAAACCCTAACTCAAAACCTAACCCTAATCCTAACCCTAACCCTAATCCTAACCCTAACCCTAACCGTAACCCAATCCCTAATCCTAACCTTAACCCTAACCCTAACCCTCACCCTAACCCTCAACAAAACGCCAATCCTGACACTAACCCTAACCCAAAACCTAACCCTAACCCTAAACCTAACATAACCCCAAACCCCAACCCTCACACTCCCCCTAACCCAAACCCAAACCCTAACCCTAACCTTACCCCTAACCCAAACCATAACCTAACACTAACCCTAACCCAAACCCTAACCCTAATCCTCACAGAAAACCTAACTCTAACCCTAACCCTAACCCAAAACCAAACCCTAAACATAACACTAAACTTAACCCTAACCCAAACCCTAATCCTAACCCAAACCCAAACCCAAACCCTAACCCTGACCATAACCCTAACTCTAACCCTAACTCAAAACATAACCCTAATCCTAACCCTAAACCTAATCCTAACCCTAACCCTAACCGTAACCCTATCCCCAATCCTAACCCTAAACCTAACCCTAACCCTAACCCTAACCCTAACCCTAATCCTGATACTAACCCTAAACCAAAAGCTAACCCTAACCCTAAATCTAACCTAAACCCAAACCCTAATCTTAACCCTACCCCTAATCCAAACCCAACCCCTAAACCTTACCCTCAACCTAACACTAACCCTAAGCATAAACCTAACCCTTACCCAAACCCAAACCCTAAACCTAACCCTAACCCAATCCCTAACCCAAACCTAAACCCTAACCCTAAGCCTAACCATTACCCAAACCCTAAGCCTAACCCTAACCCAAACTGTAACCCTAACCCTAAACATAACGCTAAACCAAACCCTAACCCTAACCCTAACCCTAATCCTAACCCTAACCCTAAACCTAAGCCTAACCCTAACCCTAACCCTAACCCTAACCCTCAACCAAACCCTAACCCAAAGCCTAATCCTAACCTTAACCCTAATCCTAACGCAAACCCTAACCCTAACCCTAACCCTAACCCTAACCCTAATCCTAACCCTAACCCTAAACCTAACCCTAACCCTAACCCTAACCCTAACCCAACCCTTAACCCAAACCTTAATCCTAACCTTAACCATAACCCTAACCAAAACCCTAACCCTAACCCTCACACAAAACCTAACACTAACCAAAACCCTAACTCAAAACCTAACCCTAATCCTAACCCTAACCCTAATCCTAACCCTAACCCTAACGGTAACCCTATCCCTAATCCTAACCTTAACCCTAACCCTAACCCTCACCCTAACCCTCAACAAAACGCTAATCCTGACACTAACCCTAACCCAAAACCTAACCCTAACCCTAAACCTAACATAACCCCAAACCCTAACCTTAACACTACCCCTAACCCAAACCCAAACCCTAACCCTAACCCTAACCCTAACCCAAACCATAACCTAACACTAACCCTAACCCAAACCCTAACCCTAATCCTCACACAAAACCTAACTTTAACCCTAACCCTAACCCAAAACCAAACCCTAAACATAACAATAAACTTAACCCTAACCCAAACCCTAATCCTAACCCAAACCCAAACCCAAACCCTAACCCTAACCATAACCCTAACTCTAACCCTAACTCAAAACCTAAACCTAATCCTAACCCTAAACCTAATCCTAACCCTAACCCTAATCGTAACCCTATCCCTAATCCTAACCCTAAACCTAACCCTAACCCTAACCCTAACCCTAATCCTAATCCTGATACTAACCCTAAACCAAAAGCTAACCCTAACCCTAAATCTAACCTAAACCCAATCCCTAATCTTAACCCTACCCCTAACCCAAACCCAACCCCTAAACCCTACCCTAAACCTAACACTAACCCTAAGCATAAACCTAACCCTTACCCAAACCCAAACCCTAAAAATAACCCTAACCCAATCTCTAACCCAAACCTAAACCCTAACCCTAACCCTAACCATTACCCAAACCCTAAACCTAACCCTAACCCAAACTGTAACCTGAACCCTAAACATAACGTTAAACCAAACCCTAACCCTAACATTAACCCTAACCTAAACCTAACCCTAAACCTAACCCTATCCCAAACCCTAACACTAAACCTAATCCTAAACCAAACCCTCACACAAACCGTAACCCAAACCCTAACCCTAACACTAACCCTAACACAAACCCTAACCTTAATCCTAACCCTAACACTAACCCAAACCCTAACCCTAACCCTAACCATAAATCTAACCCTAAACCAAATCCTAATACTAACACTGACCCTAAACCTAACTCTAACCCTAACATTAACACTAAACTGAACCTAACCAAAACCCAAACCCTAACCCTAAACCTAACTCTAACCCTAACCCAAAACCTAACCCTAATCCTAACCCTAAACCTAATCCTAACCATAACCCTAACCGTAACCCTATCCGTAATCCTAACCCTAACCCTTACTCTAACCCTCACACTAAACCTAAACCAAACCATAACCCTGATACTAACTCTAACCCAAACCATAACCCTATCCCTAAACCTTTCCTAAACTCAAACCCTAACCTTAAACCTAACCCTAATCCTAACCTAACCCAAACCCAAACGTTAACCCTGACTCTAACCGTACCTCTAACCCAAACCCAAACTTTAACCCTAACCCTCACCCAACCCTAAACCAAACATTAACCCTAAACCTAAGCCTAACCCTAACCCTAACCAAAACCCTAAACTTAACCTTAATCCTAACCCTAACCCTAATCCTAACCCTAACCCTAACCCTAACCCTAAACTTAACCCTAACCAAAACCCAAACCCTAACCCTAACCCTAACCCAAACCCTAACTCTAACCCTGAACTTAACCCTTAACCGATCCCTAACCCTAACACTAACCCTAAACCTAACCCTAACCCTAACCCGAACCCTAACCCAAACCCTAACATTAACCCTAACCCTAACTCTAACCCAAACCCAAAGCTTAAACCTAACCCTAACCTTAACCCTAACTCAAACCCAAACCGTAACTCTAACACTAAACCTAACTCTAACCCAAACCTTAACCTAAACCTAACCCAAACCCAAACAAATACCCTAAGCCTAACCCTAACCCTATCCATAACCCTAACCCAAACCCTAACATAACACTAACCCTAACCCAAACCCTAATCATAAACCTAACCAAAACCCTAACACTAACCATAAACCTAACCCAAACCCAAACACTAACGCTAACCCTAACCCTAACCCTAAACCTAACCCTAGCCCAAACCCTAACGCTAACCCAAACCAAAGCCTAAACCTATCCCTAACCCTAACCCTAACAAAATCCAAATGCAAACCCAAACCCTAACCCTAACCCTAAACTTAACCCTAAACCTAGCCCTAACCCTAAGCCAAACCCTATCCCTAACCCTAAACTTAACCCTAAACCAAACACTAACACTAACACTAACCCTAACCCTAACCCTAACGCTAAACCAAACCCTAATCCTAACCCTAAACTTAACACTAAACCAAACCCTAACCCTAACCGAAACCCTAACCCTAACCCTAACCCTAACCCTAACCTAACCCAAACCCAAACCCTCACCCTAACTCTTACCCTAACCCTAACCCAAACCCTAACCCTAACCGTAACCCTAACCCAAACCGTAACCCTAACCCTAAACTTAACCCTAAATCAAACCCTAACCCTAACACTAATCCTAAACCTAACCGTAACCCTAACAATAACCCAAACCCTAACCCTAACCCTAACCCTAACAGAACATAAACCCAAACCCTACCCTAACCCTAATCTAACCCAAACCCCAACCCAAACCCTAACCCTAACCTTAACCCTAAACCTAACCCAAAACCGAAACCTAACCCTAACCATAACCCTAACCCTAACCCAAACCCTAACCTTAAACGTAACCCTAACTCTAACCCTAAACCAAATCCTAAACATAATCCTAACCCAAACCCTAATCCTAAACTTAACCCTAACCATAACGCAAACTCTAACACTAACCCTAACCCAAACCCTAATCCTAACCATAACCCTAAACCTAACCCTAACCCTAACCCTAACCCTAACACTAACCCTAACCCAAACCCTAACCCAAACCCTAATCCTAACCTTCACCCTAACCCTAACGCACACCCTAACCCTAACCCTAACCATAACCCTAATCCTAACCCTAACCCTAAACCTAACCCTAACCCTAACCCTAACCCAAACCCTAATCCTAACCTTAACCCTAACACTAACCCAAACCCTAACCCTAACCCTCACACAAAACCTAACACTAACCATAACCCTAACTCAAAACCTAACCCTAATCCTAACCCTAACCCTAATCATAACCCTAACCCTAACCGTAACTCTATCCCTAATCCAAACCCTAACCCTAACCCTCACCCTAACAGTAACCAAAACGCTAATCCTGACACTAACCCTAACACAAAACCTAACCCTAACCCTAAACCTAACATAACCCCAAACCCTAACCTTAACCCTACCCCTAACCCAAACCCAAACCCTAACCCTAACCCTAACCCTAACCCAAACCATAACCTAACACTAACCCTAACCCAAACCCTAACCCTAATCCTCACACAAAACCTAATTCTAACCCTAAACCTAACCCAAAACCAAACACTAAACCTAACCCTAAACCTAACCCTAACCCAATCCCTAACCCAAACCCAAACCCTAATACTAACCCTAACCATTACCCAAACCCTAAACCTAACCCTAACCCAAACTGTAACCCTAACCCTAAACATAACGCTAAACCAAACCCTAACCCTAACACTAACCCTAACCTAATCCTAACCCTAAACCTAACCCTATCACAAACCCTAACACTAAACCTAATCCTAAACCAAACCCTCACACAAACCGTAACCCAAACCCTAACCCTAACACTAACCCTAACACAAACCCTAACCTTAATCCTAACCCTAACACTAACCCAAACCCTAACCCTAACGCTAACCATAAATCTAACCCTAAACCAAATCCTAATACTAACCCTGAACCTAACCCTAACTCTAACCCTAACCTTAACACTAAATTGAACCTAACCCAAACCCAAACCCTAACCCTAACCCTAACTCTAACCCTAACCCAAAACCTAACCCTAATACTAAGCCTAAACCTAATCCTAACCATATCCCTAACCGTAACCCTATCCGTAATCCTAACCCTAACCCTAACTCTAACCCTCACACTAACCCTAAACCAAACCATAACCCTGATACTAACCCTAACCCAAACCATAACCCTATCCCTAAACCTTTCCTAAACTCAATCCCTAACCTTAAACCTAACCCTAATCCTAATCTAACCCAAACCCAAACCCTAACCCTAACCCTAACCGTAACTCTAACCCAAACCCAAACCGTAACCCTAACCCTCACCCAATCCTAAACCAAACCAAAACCCTAAACTTAACCTTAATCCTAAACCTAACCCTAATCCTAACCCTAACCCTAACCATAACCCTAAACATAACCCTAACCAAAACCCAAATCCTAAACCTAACCCTAACCCAAACCCTAACCCTAAACCTGAACTTAACCCTAAACCGAACCCTAACCCTAACACTAACGCTAACCCTAACCCTAACCCTAACCCTAACCCTAACCGTAACTCTAACCCAAACCCAAACCGTAACCCTAACCGTCACCCAATCCTAAACCAAACCAAAACCCTAAACTTAACCTTAATCCTAAACCTAACCCTAATCCTAACCCTAACCCTAACCATAACCCTAAACATAACCCTAACCAAAACCCAAATCCTAAACCTAACCCTAACCCAAACCCTAACCCTAAACCTGAACTTAACCCTAAACCAAACCCTAACCCTAACACTAACGCTAACCCTAACCCTAACCCTAACCCTAACCCTAACCCAAACCCGAACCTAAACCTAACCCTAACCCAAACAAATACACTAACCCTATCCATAACCCTAACCCAAACCCTAACATAACACTAACTCTAACCCAAACCCTAATCATAACCTAACCAAAATCCTAACACTAACCATAAACCTAACCCAAACCCAAACCCTAATGCTAACCCTAACCCTAACCCTAAACCTAACCCTAACCCAACCCCTAACGCTAACCCAAACCAAAGCCTAAACCTAACCATAACCCTAACCCTAACAAAACCCAAATGCAAACCCAAACCCTAACCCTAACCCTAACAAAACCCAAACCCTAACCATAACCCTAACCCTAACCCTATCCCTAACCCTAACCCAAACCCAAACCCTAACCCTAACACTAAACCTAACCCTAACCCACACCCAAACCCTAACCCTAACCCTAACCCTTAACAAAACCCAAACCCTAACATTAACCCTAACCCTAATCCTAACCTGTACACAAACACTAACCCTAATCGAAACCCTAACACTAACCCTAAAGTTAACCGTAAACCAAATCTTAACCCTAACGATAACCCTAACCATAACCCTATCCCGAACCCTAAACCAAACCCTACCCTTAACCCTAACCCTAACCCAAACCGTAACTCTAACCCTAATCCTAAAACTAACCCAAACACTAACCCTAACCCTAAACTTAACCCTAAGCTAAATCCTAACCCTAAGACTGAACTTAACCCTAACCCTAACCCTAACCAAACCCTAACCCTAACCCTAACCCTAACCTAACCCAAACCAAAACCCTAACCCTAACCCTAACCCTAACCCTAACCCTAATTCTAACACTAACCCAAACCCTAACCCTAACCCTAACCCTAAACTTAACATTGAAACAAACCCTAACCCTAACCCTAAACCTAAACATAACCCTAACCCTAAATCAAACCCTAACCCTAACTCTAAACTTAACCCTAAAAAAAACCCTAAACTTAACCTAACCCTAACCCGAACCCTAAACCAAACCCTAACCCTAACTCTAAACTTAACCCTAAACCAAACCCTAATCCTAACCATAACCCTAACCTAACCCAAAACCAAACCCTAACCCTAACACTAACCCTAAATCTAACCTTAACCCTAACCCTAACCCTAACCCAAAACCTAACCCTAACCCTAACCCTAATATTACCCAAACCCAAACCCTAACACTAACCCTAATCTAACCTAAATCGAAACCCAAACCCTAACCCTAATCCTAATCCAAAACCTAACCCAAACCCTAACCCTAACCCTAACCCTAACCCTAACCCAAACCCTAACCTTAATCTAGCCCTAACTATAATCCTAACCCTAACCCAAACCCTAAACCTAATCCTAACCCAAACCCTAACCCTAACGTTAACCCTAACCCTAACCCAAACCCTAAGCCTAACCATAACCATAACCCAAAAAAAACCTAACACTAACCCTAACACAAACCCTAACCATAACCCTCACGCAAAACCTAAACCTAACCCTAACCCTAACCCTAACCCTAACCCTAAGCCTAACCCAAACCCAAACCCTAATGCTACCCCTAAACCTAACCCTAAACCTAAACCAAACCCTAACCCTAAACGTAACCCTAACGCTAACAATATCCCTAACCCTAACACTAAGCTTAACCCCTAATCCCTAACCACTAGCCCTAACCCTAAACCTAACCCTAACCCAAAACCTAAACTTAACCCTAACCCTAACTCTAACCCTAACCCTAACTCAAACCCTAACCCTAATACTAACCCAAAACCTAACCGTAACCCTAACCCTAACCTTAACCCTAACCCTAACCCTAAACCTAACACTAAACCTAACCCTAACCCAAACCGAAACCCTAACCCTAACCCTAACCCAAACCATAACCTAACACTAACCCTAACCCAAACCCTAACCCTAATCCTCACACAAAACCTAATTCTAACCCTAAACCTAACCCAAAACCAAACACTAAACCTAACCCTAAACCTAACCCTAACCCAATCCCTAACCCAAACCCAAACCCTAATACTAACCCTAACCATTACCCAAACCCTAAACCTAACCCTAACCCAAACTGTAACCCTAACCCTAAACATAACGCTAAACCAAACCCTAACCCTAACACTAACCCTAACCTAATCCTAACCCTAAACCTAACCCTATCACAAACCCTAACACTAAACCTAATCCTAAACCAAACCCTCACACAAACCGTAACCCAAACCCTAACCCTAACACTAACCCTAACACAAACCCTAACCTTAATCCTAACCCTAACACTAACCCAAACCCTAACCCTAACGCTAACCATAAATCTAACCCTAAACCAAATCCTAATACTAACCCTGAACCTAACCCTAACTCTAACCCTAACCTTAACACTAAATTGAACCTAACCCAAACCCAAACCCTAACCCTAACCCTAACTCTAACCCTAACCCAAAACCTAACCCTAATACTAAGCCTAAACCTAATCCTAACCATATCCCTAACCGTAACCCTATCCGTAATCCTAACCCTAACCCTAACTCTAACCCTCACACTAACCCTAAACCAAACCATAACCCTGATACTAACCCTAACCCAAACCATAACCCTATCCCTAAACCTTTCCTAAACTCAATCCCTAACCTTAAACCTAACCCTAATCCTAATCTAACCCAAACCCAAACCCTAACCCTAACCCTAACCGTAACTCTAACCCAAACCCAAACCGTAACCCTAACCCTCACCCAATCCTAAACCAAACCAAAACCCTAAACTTAACCTTAATCCTAAACCTAACCCTAATCCTAACCCTAACCCTAACCATAACCCTAAACATAACCCTAACCAAAACCCAAATCCTAAACCTAACCCTAACCCAAACCCTAACCCTAAACCTGAACTTAACCCTAAACCGAACCCTAACCCTAACACTAACGCTAACCCTAACCCTAACCCTAACCCTAACCCTAACCGTAACTCTAACCCAAACCCAAACCGTAACCCTAACCGTCACCCAATCCTAAACCAAACCAAAACCCTAAACTTAACCTTAATCCTAAACCTAACCCTAATCCTAACCCTAACCCTAACCATAACCCTAAACATAACCCTAACCAAAACCCAAATCCTAAACCTAACCCTAACCCAAACCCTAACCCTAAACCTGAACTTAACCCTAAACCAAACCCTAACCCTAACACTAACGCTAACCCTAACCCTAACCCTAACCCTAACCCTAACCCAAACCCGAACCTAAACCTAACCCTAACCCAAACAAATACACTAACCCTATCCATAACCCTAACCCAAACCCTAACATAACACTAACTCTAACCCAAACCCTAATCATAACCTAACCAAAATCCTAACACTAACCATAAACCTAACCCAAACCCAAACCCTAATGCTAACCCTAACCCTAACCCTAAACCTAACCCTAACCCAACCCCTAACGCTAACCCAAACCAAAGCCTAAACCTAACCATAACCCTAACCCTAACAAAACCCAAATGCAAACCCAAACCCTAACCCTAACCCTAACAAAACCCAAACCCTAACCATAACCCTAACCCTAACCCTATCCCTAACCCTAACCCAAACCCAAACCCTAACCCTAACACTAAACCTAACCCTAACCCACACCCAAACCCTAACCCTAACCCTAACCCTTAACAAAACCCAAACCCTAACATTAACCCTAACCCTAATCCTAACCTGTACACAAACACTAACCCTAATCGAAACCCTAACACTAACCCTAAAGTTAACCGTAAACCAAATCTTAACCCTAACGATAACCCTAACCATAACCCTATCCCGAACCCTAAACCAAACCCTACCCTTAACCCTAACCCTAACCCAAACCGTAACTCTAACCCTAATCCTAAAACTAACCCAAACACTAACCCTAACCCTAAACTTAACCCTAAGCTAAATCCTAACCCTAAGACTGAACTTAACCCTAACCCTAACCCTAACCAAACCCTAACCCTAACCCTAACCCTAACCTAACCCAAACCAAAACCCTAACCCTAACCCTAACCCTAACCCTAACCCTAATTCTAACACTAACCCAAACCCTAACCCTAACCCTAACCCTAAACTTAACATTGAAACAAACCCTAACCCTAACCCTAAACCTAAACATAACCCTAACCCTAAATCAAACCCTAACCCTAACTCTAAACTTAACCCTAAAAAAAACCCTAAACTTAACCTAACCCTAACCCGAACCCTAAACCAAACCCTAACCCTAACTCTAAACTTAACCCTAAACCAAACCCTAATCCTAACCATAACCCTAACCTAACCCAAAACCAAACCCTAACCCTAACACTAACCCTAAATCTAACCTTAACCCTAACCCTAACCCTAACCCAAAACCTAACCCTAACCCTAACCCTAATATTACCCAAACCCAAACCCTAACACTAACCCTAATCTAACCTAAATCGAAACCCAAACCCTAACCCTAATCCTAATCCAAAACCTAACCCAAACCCTAACCCTAACCCTAACCCTAACCCTAACCCAAACCCTAACCTTAATCTAGCCCTAACTATAATCCTAACCCTAACCCAAACCCTAAACCTAATCCTAACCCAAACCCTAACCCTAACGTTAACCCTAACCCTAACCCAAACCCTAAGCCTAACCATAACCATAACCCAAAAAAAACCTAACACTAACCCTAACACAAACCCTAACCATAACCCTCACGCAAAACCTAAAGCTAACCCTAACCCTAACCCTAACCCTAACCCTAAGCCTAACCCAAAGCCAAACCCTAATGCTACCCCTAAACCTAACCCTAAACCTAAACCAAACCCTAACCCTAAACGTAACCCTAACGCTAACAATATCCCTAACCCTAACACTAAGCTTAACCCCTAATCCCTAACCACTAGCCCTAACCCTAAACCTAACCCTAACCCAAAACCTAAACTTAACCCTAACCCTAACTCTAACCCTAACCCTAACTCAAACCCTAACCCTAATACTAACCCAAAACCTAACCGTAACCCTAACCCTAACCTTAACCCTAACCCTAACCCTAAACCTAACACTAAACCTAACCCTAACCCAAACCGAAACCCTAACCCTAACCCTAACCCAAAAAAAAGAAACGTAACACTAACCCTAACCCTATCCATAACCCTAACCCAAACCCTAACCTAACACTAACCCTAAACCAAAACCTAATCCTAACCCTAACCAAAACCCTAACACTAACCCTAAACCTAACCCAAACCCAAACCCTAAGGCTTACCCTAAACCTAATCCGAACCCAAACCCAAACCCTAACCTTAACCCTTACGCTAACCCTAACCCTAACCCTAACCCTAAACTTAACCCTAAACCAAACCCTAACCCTAACACTAACCCTAACCCTAACCCTAACCCTAACCATAACCCAAAAAAAACCCTAACCCTAAACCTAACCCTAAACCTAACCCAAACCCAAACCCTAACGCTAACCCTAACCCTAACCCAAAACCTAGCCTTAACCCTAAACCTAACCCTAACCCTAATCCTAACCCTAACCCTAAACCTAACCCTAACCCTAACCCTAAACCTAACCCTAACCCAAACCCTAACCCTAACCCTAA
Source organism: Eospalax fontanierii (assembly GCA_035773235.1). Lineage (NCBI taxonomy): Eukaryota > Metazoa > Chordata > Mammalia > Rodentia > Spalacidae > Eospalax > Eospalax fontanierii. The sequence continues at coordinate 46,986,148 of CM069549.1, read as the reverse complement.
CCGTAACCTAACCCAAACCCAAATACTAACCCTAACCCTTACCCTAACCCTAACCCTAACCCTAAACTTAACCCTAAACCAAACCCTAACCCAAACACTAACCCTAACCCTAACCCTAATCCTAACCCTAACGCAAACCCTAACCCTAACCCTAAACTTAACCCTAAACCAAACCCTAACCCTAACCCTAACCCTAACACAAACCCTAACCCTAACCCTAACCGTAACGTAACCCAAACCCAAACCCTAACCCTAACCCTTACCTTAACCCTAACCCTAACCCTAAACTTAACCCTAAAACAAACTCTAACCCTAACCCTAACCCTAACCCAAACCCTAAGCCAAACCCTAACCCAAAACCTAACCCTAAACTTAACCCTAACCCTAACCCAAATCCTAACCCTAACCCTCACACAAAACCTAACACTAACCATAACTCTAACCCAAAACCAAACCCTAATCCTGACACTAAACTTAATCCTAACCCAAACCCAAACCCTATCCATAACCCTAACCCAAACCAAAACCCTAAGCCTAAGCCTAACCCTAACCCTAACCCTAACCCTGACCCTAACCCTAACCCTAACTCAAAACCTAACCCTAATCCTAACCCTAACCCTACTCCTAACCCTAACGCTAACCGTAACCCTATACCTAATCCTAACCCTAAACCTAACCCTAACTCTCACCTAACCCTAACCAAAACCCTAATCCAGACACTAACCCTAACCCAAAACCTAACCCTAACCCTAACCCTAAAGCTAACCCTAACCCAAACACGAACCCAAACCCAAACTCTAACCCTGAACTTAACCCTAAACCGAACCCTAACCCTAACACTAACCCAAAGCCTAACCCTAACCCTAACCCGAACCCTAACCCAAACCCTAACATTAACCCTAACCCTAACTCTAACCCAAATCCAAAGCTTAAACCTAACCCTAAACTTAACCCTAACTCAAACCCAAACCCGAAACCCCAACACCAAACCAAACCCTAACCCAAACCCTAAACTAAACCTAACCCTAACCCAAAAAAATACCCTAACCCTAACCCTAACCCTAACCCTAACCCTAACCCTAACCCAAACCCTAACCTTAACCCTAACCCTAACTATAATCCTAACCCTAACCCAAACCCTAAACCTAATCCTAACCCAAACCCTAACCCTAACGTTAACCCTAACCCTAACCCAAACCCTAAGGCTTACCATAACCATAACCCAAACCATAACCTAACACTAACCCTAACACAAACCCTAACCCTAACCCTCACGCAAAACCTAAACCTAACCCTAACCCTAACCCTAACCCTAACCCTAAGCCTAACCCAAACCCAAACCCTAATGCTACCCCTAACCCTAACCCTAAACCTAAACCAAACCCTAACCCTAAACGTAACCCTAACGCTAACCCTATCCCTAACCCTAACACTAAGCTTAACTCCTAATCCCTAACCACTAGCCCTAACCCTAAACCTAATCCAAACCCAAACCCTAAACTTAACCCTAACCCTAACTCTAACCCTAAACTTAACTCAAACCCTAACCCTAATACTAACCGAAAACCTAACCCTAACCCTAACCCTAACCCAAACCCTAACCCTAACCCTAACCCTAAACCTAACCCTAACCCTAACCCTAAACCTAACCCTAACCCAAACCCTAACCCTAAAACAAACACAAACCCCAACCCTAACCCTAACCGTAACCCTAACCATAACCTAACCCTAACCCAAACCCAAACCCAAAGACTAACCCTAACACTAAACCTAACTCTAACCCAAACCGAAACCCTAACCCTAACCCTAACCCAAAAAAGAACGTAACCCTAACCCTAACCCTATCCATAACCCTAACCAAAACCCTAACCTAAAACTAACCCTAAACCAAACCCTAATCCTAACCCTAAGCAAAACCCTTACACTAACCCTAAACCTAACCCAAACCCAAACCCTAAGACTAACCCTAACCTAACCCTAACCAAAACCCAAACCCAAAGACTAACCCTAACACTAAACCTAACTCTAACCCAAACCCTAACCCTAACCCTAACCCTAACCCTAACCCTAACCCAAACCCTAACATAACACTAACCCTAACCCAAACCCTAATCATAAACCTAACCAAAATCCTAACACTAACCATAAACCTAACCCAAACCCAAACCCTAACGCTAACCCTAACCCTAACCCTAAACCTAACCCTAACCCAACCCCTAACGCTAACCCAAACCAAAGCCTAAACCTAACCCTAACCCTAACAAAACCCAAATGCAAACCCAAACCCTAACCCTAACCCTAACAAAACCCAAACCCTAACCCTAACCCTAACCCTAACCCAAACCCTAACCCTAACCCTAACCGTATCCCTAACCCTAACCCAAACCCAAACTCTAACCCTAACACTAAACCTAACCCTAACCCACACCCAAACCCTAACCCTAACCCTAACCCTTAACCAAACGCAAACCCTAACATTAACCCTAACCCTAACCCTAACCTGTACCCAAACCCTAACCCTAATCGAAACCCTAACACTAACCCTAAAGTTAACCGTAAACCAACTCTTAACCCTAACGATAACACTAACCCTAACCCTATCCCGAATCCGAACCCTAAACCAAACCCTACCCTTAACCCTAACCCTAACCCAAACTGTAACTCTAACCCTAATCCTAAAACTAACCCAAACACTAACCCTAACCCTAGACTTAACCCTAAGCTAAATCCTAACCCTAAGACTGACCTTAACCCTAACCCTAACCCTAACCAAACCCTAACCCTAACCCTAACCCTAACCTAACCCAAACCCAAACCCTAACCCTAACCCTAACCCTAACCCTAATTCTAACACTAACCCAAACCCTAACCCTTACACTAACCCTAAAGTTAACATTGAAACAAACCCTAACCCTAACCCTAAACGTAAACATAACCCTAACCCTAAATCAAACCCTAACCCTAACTCTAAACTTAACCCTAAACCAAACCGTAAACTAACCCTAACCCTAACCCTAACCCTAAACCAAACCCTAACCCTAACTCTAAACTTAACCCTAAACCAAACCCTAACCCTAACCCTAACCCTAACCTAACCCAAAACCAAACCCTAACCCTAACACTAACCCTAAATCTAACCTTAACCCTAACCCTAACCCTAACCCAAAACCTAACCCTAACCCTAACCCTAATATTACCAAAACCCAAACCCTAACCCTAACCCTAATCGAACCCAAATCGAAACCCAAACCCTAACCCTAATCCTAATCCAAAACCTAACCCACACCCTAACCCTAACCCTAACCATAACCCTAACCCAAACCCTAACCTTAACCCTAGCCCTAAATATAATCCTAACCCTAACCCAAACCCTAAACCTAATCCTATCCCAAAACCTAATCCTAACGTTAACCCTAACCCTAACCCAAACCCTTAGCCTAACCATAACCCTAAACCAAACCATAACTTAACACTAACCCTAACACAAACCCTAACCCTAACCCTCATGCAAAACCTAAACCTAACACTAACCCTAACCCTATCCCTAACCCTAAGCCTAACCAAAACCCAAACCCTAATGCTACCCCTAACCCTAACCCTAACCCTAAACCAAACCCTAACCCTAAACGTAACCCTAACGCTAACCCTATCCCTAACCCTAACACTAAGCTTAACCCCTAATCCCTAACCACTAGCCCTAACCGTAAACCTAACCCTAACCCAAACCCTCAACTTAACCCTAACCCTAACTATAACCCTAACCCTAACTCAAACCCTAACCCTAATACAAACCCAAAACCTAATCCTAACCCTAACCCTAACACAAACCCTAAACCTAACCCTAACCCTAAAACTAACCCTAACCCAAACCCAAACCCTAACACAAACAGAAACCATAACCCTAACACTAACCGTAACCCTAACCCTAACCTAACCCTAACCCAAACCAAAACCCTAACACTAACACTAAACCTAACCCAAACCCAAACCCTAAGGCTAACCCTAAACCTAACCCGAACCCAAACCCAAACCCTAACCGTAACCCTTGCGCTAAACCTAACCCTAACCCTAAACTTAACCCTAAACCAAACCCTAACCAAAATCATAACCTAACCAAAATCCTAACACAATCCTAATCATAAACCTAACCAAAATCCTAACACAAACCCCTAACCCTAACCATAAACCTAACCCAAACCCAAACCCTAACGCTAACCCTAACCCTAACCCTAAACCTAACCCTAACCCAAACCCTAAAGCTAACCCAAACCAAAGCCTAAACCTAACCCTAACCCTAACCCTAACAAAACCCAAATGCAAACCCAAACCCTAACCCTAACCCTAACAAAACCCAAATCCTAACCCTAACCCTAACCCTAACCCAAACCCTAACCCTAACCCTAACCCAAACCCTATCCCTAACCCTAACCGAAACCCAAACCCTAACCCTAACACTAAATCTAACCCTAACCCACACCCAAACCCTAACCCTAACCCTAACCCTTAACCAAACCCAAATCCTAACATTAACCCTAACCCTAACCCTAACCTGTACCCAAACCCTAACCCTAATCGAAACACTAACACTAACCCTAAAGTTAATCGTAAAACAAATCTTAAACCTAACGATAACCCTACCCCTAACCCTATCCCGAATCCGAACCCTAAACCAAACCCTACCCTTAACCCTAACCCTAACCCAAACCGTAACTCTAACCCTAATCCTAAAACTAACCCAAACACTAACCCTAACCCTAAACTAAACCCTAAGCTAAATCCTAACCCTAAGACTGACCTTAACCCTAACCCTAACCCTAACCAAACCCTAAGCCTAACCCTAACCCTAACCTAACCCAAACCCAAACCCTAACCCTAACCCTAACCCTAACCCTAACCCTAATTCTAACACTAACCCAAACCCTAACCCTAACCCTAACCCTAAACTTAACATTGAAACAAACCCTAACCCTAACCCTCAACCTAAACATAACCCTAACCCTAAATCAAACCCTAACCCTAACTCTAAACTTAACCCTAAACCATACCCTAAACTAACCATAACCCTAACCCTAACCCTAAACCAAACCCTAACCCTAACTCTAAACTTAACCCTAAACCAAACCCTAACCCTAACCCTAACCCTAACCTAACACAAAACCAGACCCTAACCCTAACACTAACCCTAAATCTAACCTTAACCCTAGCACTAACCCTAACCCAAAACCTAACCCTAACCCTAACTCTAATATTACCCAAACCCAAACCCTAAACCTAACCCTAATCGTAACCCAAATCGAAACCCATACCCTAACCCTAATCCTAATCCAAAACCTAACCCAAACCCTAACACTAACCCTAACCCTAACCCTAACCCTAACCCAAACCCTAACCTTAATCTAGCCCTAACTATAATCCTAACCCTAACCCAAACCCTAAACCTAAGCCTAACCCAACCCCTAACCCTAACGTTAACCCTAACCCTAACCCAAACCCTAAGCCTAACCATAACCCTAACCCAAACCATAACCTAACACTAACCCTAACACAAACCCTAACCCTAACCCTCACGCAAAACCTAAACCTAACCCTAACCCTAACCCTAACCCTAAGCCTAAGCCTAACCCAAACCCAAACCCTAATGCTACCCCTAACCCTAACCCTAAACCTAAACCAAACCCTAACCCTAAACGTAACCCTAACGTTACAATATCCCTAACCCTAACACTAAGCTTAACCCCTAATTCCTAACCACTAGCCCTAACCCTAAACCTAACCCTAACCCAAACCCTAAACTTAACCCTAACCCTAACTCTAACCCTATTCCTAAGTCAAACCCTAACCCTAATATTAACCCAAAACCTAAGCCTAACCCTAACCCTAACCCTAACCCTAACCCTAACACTAAACCTAACCCTAACCCAAACCGAAACCCTAACCCTAACCCTAACCCCCCAAAAAAAAACGTAACCCTAACCCTAACCCTATCCATAAGCCTAACCCAAACCCTAACCTAACACTAACCCTAAACCAAACCCTAATCCTAACCCTAACCAAAACCCTAACACTAACCCTAAACCTAACCCAAACCCAAACTCTAAGGCTTACCCTAAACCTAATCTGAACCCAAACCCAAACCCTAACCGTAACCCTTACGCTAACCCTAACCCTAACCCTAAACCTAAACTTAACCCTAAACCAAACCCTAACCCTAACACTAACCCTAAACCTAACCCTAACCCTAACCCAAACCCAAACCCTAACGCTAACCCTAACCCTAAACCTAACCCTAACCCAAAACCTAGCCTTAACCCTAAACCTAACCCTAACCCTAATCCTAACACTAACCCTAAACCTAACCCTAACCCTAACCCTAACCCTAAACCTAACCCTAACCCAAACCCTAAACCTAACCCTAACCGTAACCTAACCCAAACCCAAATCCTAACCCTAACCCTTACCCTAACCCTAACCCTAACCCTAAACTTAACCCTAAACCAAACCCTAACCCAAACACTAACCCGAACCCTAACCCTAATCCTAACCCTAACCCTAATCCAAACCCTAACCCTAACCCAAAACCTAGCCTTAACCCTAAACCTAACCCTAACCCTAATCCTAACCCTAACCCTAAACCAAACCCTAACCCTAACCCTAACCCTAACACAAACCCTAACCCTAACCGTAACCTAACCGAAACCCAAACCCTAACCCTAAACCTTACCTTAACCCTAACCCTAACCCTAAACTTAACCCTAAAACAAACCCTAACCCTAACACTAACCCTAACCCAAACCCTAAGCCAATCCCTAACACAAAACCTAACCCTAAACTTAACCCTAACCCTAACCCAAACCCTAACATTAACACTAACCCTAACTCTAACCCAAATCCAAAGCTTAAACCTAACCCTAACCTTAACCCTAACTCAAATCCAAACTATAAACCCTAACACTAAACCTAACCCTAACCCTAACCCTAAACTAAATCTAACCCTAACCCAAACAAATACCCTAACCCTAACCCTAACCCTAACCCTAACCCTAACCCTAATCCTAATCCAAAACCTAACCCAAACCCTAACCCTAACCCTAACCGTAACCCAAACCCTAACCTTAACCCTAACCCTAACTATAATCCTAACCCTAACCCAAACCCTAAACCTAATCCTAACCCAAACCCTAACCCTAACGTTAACCCTAACCCTATCCCAAACCCTAAGCCTAACCATAACCCTAACCCAAACCATAACCTAACACTAACCCTAACACAAACCCTAACCCTAACCCTCACGCAAAACCTAAACCTAACCCTAACCCTAACCCTAACCCTAACCCTAAGCCTAACCCAAACCCAAACCCTAATGCTACCCCTAACCCTAACCCTAAACCTAAACCAAACTCTAACCCTAAACGTAACCCTAACGCTAACCCTATCCCTAACCCTAACACTAAGCTTAACTCCTAATCCCTAACCACTAGCCCTAACCCTAAACCTAATCCAAACCCAAACCCTAAACTGAAACCTAACCCTAACTCTAACCCTAACCCTAACTCAGAACCTAACCCTAATACTAACCGAAAACCTAACCCTAACCCTAACCCTAACCCAAACCCTAACCCTAACCCTAACCCTAAACCTAACCCTAATCCTAACCCTAAACCTAACCCTAACCCAAACCCTAACCCTAACACAAACACAAACCCCAACCCTAACCCTAACCGTAACCCTAACCATAACCTAACCCTAACCCAAACCCAAACCCAAAAAATAACCCTAACACTAAACCTAACTCTAACCCAAACCGAAACCCTAACCCTAACCCTAACCCAAAAAAAAACGTAACCCTAACCCTAACCCTATCCATAACCCTAACCAAAACCCTAACCTAACACTAACCCTAAACCAAACCCAAATCCTAACCCTAACCAAAACCCTTACACTAACCCTAAACCTAACCCAAACCCAAACCCTAAGGCTAACCCTAACCTAACCCTAACCCAAACCCAAACCCAAAGACTAACCCTAACACTAAACCTAACTCTAACCCAAACCCTAACACTAACCCTAACCCTAACCCAAACCCTAACATAACACTAGCCCTAACCCAAACCCTAATCATAAACCTAACCAAAATCCTAACACTAACCATAAACCTAACCCAAACCCAAACCCTAACGCTAACCCTAACCCTAACCCTAAACCTAATCCTAACCCAACCCCTAACGCTAACCCAAACCAAAGCCTAAACCTAACCCTAATCCTAACAAAACACAAATGCAAAACCAAACCCTAACCCTAACCCTAACAAAAACCAAACCCTAACCCTAACCCTAACCCTAACCCAAACCCTAACCCTAACCCTAACCCTAACCCTAACCCTAACCCAAACCCTAACCCTAACCCTAACCCTAACGGTATCCCTAACCCTAACCCAAACCCAAACCCTAACCCTAACACTAAACCTAACCCTAACCCACACCCAAACCCTAACCCTAACCCTAACCCTTAACCAAACGCAAACCCTAACATTAACCCTAACCCTAACCCTAACCTGTACCCAAACCCTAACCCTAATCGAAACCCTAACACTAACCCTAATGTTAACCGTAAACCAACTCTTAACCCTAACGATAACCCTAACCCTAACG
>CM069549.1:46960000-46972500 GCA_035773235.1 Eospalax fontanierii | reverse complement strand
CCCTAAACCTAACCCTAATCCTAACCCTAAACCTAACCCTAACCCAAACCCTAACCCTAACAAAAACACAAACCCCAACCCTAACCCTAACCGTAACCCTAACCATAACCTAACCCTAACCCAAACCCAAACCCAAAAAATAACCCTAACACTAAACCTAACTCTAACCCAAACCGAAACCCTAACCCTAACCCTAACCCAAAAAAAAACGTAACCCTAACCCTAACCCTATCCATAACCCTAACCAAAACCCTAACCTAACACTAACCCTAAACCAAACCCAAATCCTAACCCTAACCAAAACCCTTACACTAACCCTAAACCTAACCCAAACCCAAACCCTAAGGCTAACCCTAACCTAACCCTAACCCAAACCCAAACCCAAAGACTAACCCTAACACTAAACCTAACTCTAACCCAAACCCTAACACTAACCCTAACCCTAACCCAAACCCTAACATAACACTAGCCCTAACCCAAACCCTAATCATAAACCTAACCAAAATCCTAACACTAACCATACACCTAACCCAAACCCAACCCCTAACGCTAACCCTCACCCTAACCCTAAACCTAATCCTAACCCAACCCCTAACGCTCACCCAAACCAAAGCCTAAACCTAACCCTAATCCTAACAAAACACAAATGCAAAACCAAACCCTAACCCTAACCCTAACAAAAACCAAACCCTAACCCTAACCCTAACCCTAACCCAAACCCTAACCCTAACCCTAACCCTAACCCTAACCCTAACCCAAACCCTAACCCTAACCCTAACCCTAACGGTATCCCTAACCCTAACCCAAACCCAAACCCTAACCCTAACACTAAACCTAACCCTAACCCACACCCAAACCCTAACCCTAACCCTAACCCTTAACCAAACGCAAACCCTAACATTAACCCTAACCCTAACCCTAACCTGTACCCAAACCCTAACCCTAATCGAAACCCTAACACTAACCCTAATGTTAACCGTAAACCAACTCTTAACCCTAACGATAACCCTAACCCTAACGCTATCCCGAATCCGAACCCTAAACCAAACCCTACCCTTAACCCTAACCCTAACCCAAACCGTAACTCTAACCCTAATCCTAAAACTAACCCAAAAACTAACCCTAACCCTAAACTTAACGCTAAGCTAAATCCTAACCCTAAGACTGACCGTAACCCTAACCCTAACCCTAACCAAACCCTAACCCTAACCCTAACCCTAACCTAACCCAAACCCAAACCCTAACCCTAACCCTAACCCTAACCCTAATTCTAACACTAACCCAAACCCTAACCCTAACACTAACCCTAAACTTAACATTGAAACAAACCCTAACCCTAACCCTAAACCTAAACATAACCCTAACCCTAAATCAAACCCTAACCCTAACTCTAAACTTAACCCTAAACCAAACCGTAAACTAACCCTAACCCTAACCCTAACCCTAAACCAAACCCTAACCCTAACTCTAAACTTAACCCTAAACCAAACCCTAACCCTAACCCTAACCCTAACCTAACCCAAAACCAAACCCTAACCCTAACACTAACCCTAAATCTAACCTTAACCCTAACCCTAACCCTAACCCAAAACCTAACACTAACCCTAACCCTAATATTACCCAAACCCTAACCCTAACCCTAACCCTAATCTAACCCAAATCGAAACCCAAACCCTAACCCTAATCCTAATCCAAAACCTAACCCAAACCCTAACCCTAACCCTAACCCTAACCCTAACCCAAACCCTAACCTTAACCCTAGCCCTAACTATAAACCTAACCCTAACCCAAACGCTAAACCTAATCCTATCCCAAACCCTAACCCTAACGTTAACCCTAACCCTAACCCAAACCCTAAGCCTAACCATAACCCTAAACCAAACTATAACCTAACACTAAGCCTAACACAAACCCTAACCCTAACCCTCAAGCAAAACCTAAACATAACACTAACCCTAACCCTAACCCTAAGCCTAACCAACACCCAAACCCTAATGCTACCCCTAACCCTAACCCTAAACCTAAACCAAACCCTAACCCTAAACGTAACCCTAACGCTAACCCTATCCCTAACCCTAACATTAAGCTTAACCCCTAATCCCTAACCACTAGCCCTAACCCTAAACCTAACCCTAACCCAAACCCTCAACTTAACCCTAACCCTAACTATAAGCCTAACCCTAACTCAAACCCTAACCCTAATACTAACCCAAAACCTAACCCTAACCCTAACCCTAACCCTAACACAAACCCTAAACCTAACCCTAACCCTAAAACTAACCCTAATCCAAACCCAAACCCTAACACAAACACAAACCCTAACCCTAACACTAACCGTAACCCTAACACTAAACTAACCCTAACCCAAACCAAAACCCTAACACAAACACTAAACCTAAACCAAACCCAAACCCTAAGGCTAACCCTAAACCTAACCCGAACCCAAACCCAAACCCTAACCGTAACCCTTGCGCTAAACCTAACCCTAACCCTAAACTTAACCCTAAACCAAACCCTAACCCTAACACTAACCCTAACCCTAACCCTAAACCTAACCCTAACCCTATCCATAACCCTAAAACAAACCCTAACATAACACTAACCCTAACCCAAACCCTAATCATAAACCTAACCAAAATCCTAACACTAACCATAAACCTAACCCAAACCCAAACCCTAACGCTAACCCTAACCCTAACCCTAAACCTAACCCTAACCCAACCCCTAACGCTAACCCATCCCAAAGCCTAAACCTAACCCTAACCCTAACCCTAACAAAACCCAAATGCAAACCCAAACCCTAACCCTAACCCTAACAAAACCCAAACCCTAACCCTAACCCTAACCCTAACCCTAACCCAAACCCTAACCCTAACCCTAAACCTAACCCTATCCCTAACCCTAACCGAAACCCAAACCCTAACCCTAACCCTAACCCTTAACCAAACCCAAACCCTAACATTAACCCTAACCCTAACCCTAACCTGTACCCAAACCCTAACCCTAATCGAAACACTAACACTAACCCTAAAGTTAATCGTAAAACAAATCTTAAACCTAACAATAACCCTAACCCTAACCCTATCCCGAATCCGAACCCTAAACCAAACCCTACCCTTAACCCTAACCCTAACCCAAACCGTAACTCTAACCCTAAACCTAAAACTAACCCAAACACTAACCCTAACCCTAAACTTAACCCTAAACTAAATCCTAACCCTAAGACTGACCTTAACCCTAACCCTAACCCTAACCAAACCCTAACCCTAACCCTAACCCTAACCCTAATTCTAACACTAACCCAAACCCTAACCCTAACCCTAACCCTAAACTTAACATTGAAACAAACCCTAACCCTAACCCTCAACCTAAACATAACCCTAACCCTAAATCAAACCCTAACCCTAACTCTAAACTTAACCCTAAACCAAACCCTAAACTAACCATAACCCTAACCCTAACCCTAAACCAAACCCTAACCCTAACTCTAAACTTAACCCTAAACCAAACCCTAACCCTAACCCTAACCCTAACCTAACCCAAAACCAAACCCTAACCCTAACACTAACCCTAAATCTAACCTTAACCCTAACCCTAACCCTAACCCAAACCTAACCCTAACCCTAACCCTAATATTACCCAAACCCAAACCCTAACCCTAACCCTAATCTAACCCAAATCGAAACCCAATCCCTAACCCTAATCCTAATCCAAAACCTAACCCAAACCCTAACCCTAACCCTAAACCTAACCCTAACCCTAACCCAAACCCTAACCTTAACCCTAGCCCTAACTATAATCCTAACCCTAACCCAAACCCTAAACCTAATCCTAAATCAAACCCTAACCGTAACGTTAACCCTAACCCTAACCCAAACCCTAAGCCTAACCATAACCCTAACCCAAACCATAACCTAACACTAACCCTAACACAAACCCTAACCCTAACCCTCACGCAAAACCTAAACCTAACACTAACCCTAACCCTAACCCTAACCCTAAGAGTAACCAAAACCCAAACCCTAATGCTACCCCTAACCGTAACCCTAAAACTAAACCAAACCCTAACCCTAAACGTAACCCTAACGCTAACCCTATCCCTAACCCTAACACTAAGCTTAACCCCTAATCCCTAACCACTAGCCCTAACCCTAAACCTAACACTAACCCAAACCCTAAACTTAACCCTAACCCTAACTCTAACCCTAAACCTAACTCAAACCCTAACCCTAATACTAACCCAAAACCTAACCCTAACCCTAATCCTATCCGTAACACAAACCCTAAACCTAACCCTAACCCTAAAACTAACCCTAACCCAAACCCAAACCCTAACACAAACACAAACCCTAACCCTAACACTAACCGTAACCCTAACTCTAACCTAACCCTAACCCAAACCCAAACCCAAAGACTAACCCTAACACTAAACCTAACCCTAACCCAAACCGAAACCCTAACCCTAACACTAACCCAAAAAAAAACGTAACCCTAACCCTAACCCTATCCATAACCCTAACCCAAATCCTAACCTAACACTAACCCTAAACCAAACCCTAATCCTAACCCTAACCAAAACCCTAACACTAACCCTAAACCTAACCCAAACCCAAACCGTAAGGCTAACCCTAAACCTAATCCGAACCCAAACCCAAACCCTAACCGTAACCCTTACGCTAACCCTAACCCTAACCCTAAACTTAACCCTAAACCAAACCCTAACCCTAACACTAACCCTAACCCTAACCCTAACCCTAACCCTAACCCAAAAAAAACCTAACCCTAAACCTAACCGTAACCCTAACCCAAACCCAAACCCTAACGCTAACCCTAACCATAAACCTAACACTAACCCAAAACCTAGCCTTAACCCTAAACCTAACCCTAACCCTAATCCTAACCCTAACCCTAAACCTAACCCTAACCCTAACCCTAACCCTAAACCTAACCCTTACCCAAACCCTAACCCTAACCCTAACCGTAACCTAACCCAAACCCAAACCCTAACCCTAACCCTTACCCTAACGCTAACCCTATCCCTAAACTTAACCCTAAACCAAACCCTAACCCAAACACTAACCCTAACCGTAACCCTAATCCTAACCCTAACCCTAACCCAAACCCTAACCCTAACCCTAAACTTAACCCTAAACCAAACCCTAACCCTAACCCTAACCCTAACACAAACCCTAACCCTAACCCTAACCGTAACCTAACCCAAACACAAACCCTAACCCTAACCCTTACCCTAACCCTAACCCTAACCCAAACTCTAACACTAAACCTAAACATAACGCTAAACCAAACCCTAAACCTAACCCTAACCAAAACCCTAATCCAGACACTAACCCTAACCCAAAATCTAAGCCTAACCCTAAACCTAACCTAAACCCTAACCCTAATCCTAACACTAATCCTAACCCTAACCCAAACCCAAACCTTCACCCTTACTATAACCCTAACCCTAACCCTAACCCAAATCCAAAATTTAACCCTAACACTAAACCTAAACCTAACCCAAACCCAAACCCTAACCCTAACCCTAACCCAAACCCAAACCCTAACACTAACCCTAACCCAATCCCAAACCTTAACCTTAAACCTAACCGTAACCCAAACCGTAATTCTTACCCTAATCCTAACGCTAACCCAAACCCTAACCCTAACCCTAAACTTAACTCTAAACCTAACCTTAACCCTAACCCAAACCCTATCCCTAACCCTAAATTTAACTCTAAACCAAACACTAACCCTAACACTAACCCTAACCCTAACCCTAACCCTAACCCTAACGCTAAACCAAACCCTAATCCCAACCCTAAACTTAACCCTAAACCAAACCCTAACCCTAACCGAAACCCTAACCCTAACCATAACCCTAACCTAACCCAAACCCAAACCCTAACCCTAACTCTTACCCTAACCCTAACCCAAACCCTAACCCTAAAAGTAACCCTAACCCGAAAGTTAACCCAAATTAAACCCTAAAACTAACACTAATCCTAAACCTAACCATAAACCTAACCCTAACCCTAACCCCAACCCTAACCCTAAACCCAACATAACCCAAACCCAAACCCTACCCTAACCCTAATCTAACCCAAACCCCAAACCAAACCCTAACCCTAACCCTAAACCTAACACAAACCCGAAACCTAACCGTAACCCTAACCCTAACCCAAACCCAAACCCTAACCTTAAACCTAACCCTAACTCTAACCCTAACCGTAACCCAAACCCTAAACATAATCCTAACCCAAACCCTAATCCTAACCTAAACCCTATCCCTAACGCAAATACTAACCCTAACACAAACCATAACATAACACTAGCCCTAACCCTAACCCTATCCCTAACCAAACAAATACCCTAAACCTAACCCTAACCCTATCCATAACCCTAACACAAACCCTAACATAACACTAACCCTAACCCAAACCCTAATCCTAAACCTAACCAAAACCATAACACTAACCATAAACCTAACCCAAACCCAAACCCTAACGCTAACCCTAACCCTAACCCTAAACCTAACCCTAACCCAAACCTTAACCCTAACCCAAACCAAAGCCTAAACCTAACCCTAACCCTAACCCTAACAAAATCCAAATGCAAACCCAAACCCTAACCCTAACCCTAACAAAACCCAAACCCTAACCCTAACCCTAACCCTAACCCAAACCCTAATCCTAACCCTAACCCTAACATTATCCCTATCCCAAATCCACACCCTAAACCTAAACCTAACACTAAACCTAACCCTAACCCACACTCAAACCCTAACCCTAACGCTAACCCTAACCCTAACCCTAACCCTAACCCTAACCCTATCCCTAAACCTAACCCTAACCCAAATCCTAAACGTAACACTAAACCTAACCCTAACCCACACTCAAACCCTAACCCTAACCCTAACCCTTAACCAAACCCAAACCCTAACATTAACCCTAACCCTAACCCTAACCCAAACCCAAAATTTAACCCTAACGCTAAACCTAACCCTAACACAAACCCAAAAGCAAACCATAACCCTAACCCAAATCCAAACCCTAACGCTAACCCTAACCCTATTCTAACCCAAACCCAAACCCTACCCTTAACCCTAACCCGAACCCAAACCGTAACTCTAACCCTAATCCTAACCCTAACCCAAACACTAACCCTAACCATCAACTTAACCCTAAGCTAAATCCTAACCCTAACACAGACCTTAACCCTAACCCTAAACCTAACCCTAACCCTAACCCAAACCCTAACCCTAACCCTAAAGTTAACATTGAAACAAACCCTAACCCTAACCCTAAACCTAAACATTACCCTAACCCTAACCCAAATCCTAACCCTAACTCTAAACTTAACCCTAAACCAAACCCTACTCCTAACCCTAACCCTAACCTAACCCAAAACCAAACCTTAACCCTAACCCTAACCCAAAACCTAACCCTAACCCTAACCCTAATATTACCCAATCCCAAACACTAACCCTAACCCTAATCTAACCCAAATCCAAACCCAAACCCTAACCCTAATCCTAATCCAAAACCTAACCCAAACCCTAACCCTAACCGTAACCCTAACTATAATCCTAACCCTAACCCAAACCCTAAACCTAATCCTAACCCAAACCCTAACCCTAACGTTAACCGTAACCCTAACCCAAACCCTAAGCCTAACCATAACCCTAACCCAAACAATAACCTAAGACTAACCCTAACACAAACCCTAACCCTAACCCTCACGCAAAACCTAAACCTAACCCTAACCCTAACCCTAACCCTCACCCTAACCCTAAACCTAACCCAAACGCAAACCCTAATGCTACCCCTAACCCTAACCCTAAACCTAAACCAAACAATAACCCTAAACCTAACTCTAACGCTAACCCTATCCCTAACCCTAACACTAAGCTTAACCCCTAATCCCTATCCACTAGCCCTAACCCTAACCCAAACTCTAAACTTAACCCTAACCCTAACTCTAACCCTAACCCTCACTCAAACCCTAACGCTAATACTAACCCTAACCCTAACCTAAAACCAAAACCTAACCCTAAACCTAACCCTAACCCTAACACAAACCCTAACGCTAATCCTAACCCTAAACCTAAACCTAAACCAAAACCTAGCCTTAACCCTAACCCTAACCCTAACCCTAATCCTAACCCTAACCCTAAACCTAACCCTAACCCTAACCCTAAACCTAACCCTAACCCAAACCCAAACCCTAACACAAACGCAAACCCTAACCCTAACCCAAACCTTAACCCTAACCCTAACCCTAACACTAACCCTAACCCTAACCCTAACCCAAACCCAAAATTTAACCCTAACACTAAACCTAACCCTAAACCAAACCCAAACCCTAACCCTAACCCTAACCCAAAACCAAACCCTACCCCTAAACCTAACCCGAACCCTAAACCAAACCCAAACCCTAATCTTAAACTTAACCCTAAACCTAACCCAAACCCAAACTCTAAACTTAACCCTAACCCTAACCCAAACCGTAACTCTAACCCTAATCCTAACCCTAACCCAAAACCTAGACCTAACCCTAACCTTAACCCTAAGCCAAACCCTAACTCTAACACTAACCTTAACCCTAACTCTAAACCAAACCCTAACCCAAACCCTAATCCTAACCCTAACCATAACCTAACCCAAACCCAAACCCTAACCTTAACCCTTACCCTAACCCTTACCCTAACCCTAACCCTAATCCTAAACTTAACCCTAAAACAAACCCTAACCCTAACCGTAACCCTAACCCAAACCCTAAACCAAACCCTAACCCAAAACCTAACCCTAAACTTAACCCTAACCCTAACCAAAATCCTAACCCTAACCCTCACACAAAACCTAACACTAACCATAACTCTAACCGAAAACCAAACCCTAATCCTAACACTAAACTTAGCCCTAACCCAAACCCAAACCCTATCCATAACCCTAACCCAAACCAAAACCCTAAGCCTAAGCCTAACCCTAACACTAACCCTACCCCTGACCCTAACCCTAACCCTAACTCAAAACCTAACCCTAATCCTAACCCTAACCGTAATCCTAACCCTAACCCTTACCGTAACCCTATCCCTAATCCTAACCCTAAACATAACCCTAACCCTCACCCTAACCCTAACCAAAACCCTAATCCAGACACTAACACTAACCCAAAACCTAACCCTAACCCTAATCCTAAAGCTTACCCTAACCAAAACACGAACCCAAACCCAAACCCTAACCCTAACCCGTACCTAAACCCTAACCCTAACCCTAACCCTAACCCAAACTCTAACACTAAACCTAAACATAACGCTAAACCAAACCCTAAACCTAACCCTCAACCTAACCCTAACCAAAACCCTAATCCAGACACTAACCCTAACCCAAAATCTAACCCTAACCCTAAACCTAACCTAAACCCTAACCCTAATCCTAACACTAATCCTAACCCTAACCCAAACCCAAACCTTCACCCTTACTATAACCCTAACCCTAACCCTAACCCAAATCCAAAATTTAACCCTAACACTAAACCTAAACCTAACCCAAACCCAAACCCTAACCCTAACCCTAACCCAAACCCAAACCCTAACACTAACCCTAACCCAATCCCAAACCTTAATCTTAAACCTAACCGTAACCCAAACCGTAACTCTTACCCTAATCCTAACGCTAACCCAAACCCTAACCCTAACCCTAAACTTAACTCTAAACCTAACCTTAACCCTAACCCAAACCCTATCCCTAACCCTAAACTTAACTTTAAACCAAACACTAACCCTAACACTAACCCTAACCCTAACCCTAACCCTAACCCTAATGCTAAACCAAACCCTAATCCCAACCCTAAACTTAACCCTAAACCAAACCCTAACCCTAACCGAAACCCTAACCCTAACCATAACCCTAACCTAACCCAAACCCAAACCCTAACCCTAACTCTTACCCTAACCCTAACCCAAACCCTAACCCTAAAAGTAACCCTAACCCGAAAGTTAACCCAAATTAAACCCTAAAACTAACACTAATCCTAAACCTAACCATAAACCTAACCCTAACCCAAATCCTAACCCTAACCCTAACCCTAACATAACCCAAACCCAAACCCTACCCTAACCCTAATCTAACCCAAACCCCAAACCAAACCCTAACCCTAACCCTAAACCTAACACAAACCCGAAACCTAACCGTAACCCTAACCCTAACCCAAACCCAAACCCTAACCTTAAACCTAACCCTAACTCTAACCCTAACCGTAAACCAAACCCTAAACATAATCCTAACCCAAACCCTAATCCTAACCTTAACCCTATCCCTAACGCAAATACTAACCCTAACACAAACCATAACATAACACTAGCCCTAACCCTAAACCTAACCCTAACCCAAACAAATACCCTAAACCTAACCCTAACCCTATCCATAACCCTAACACAAACCCTAACATAACACTAACCCTAACCCAAACCCTAATCCTAAACCTAACCAAAACCATAACACTAACCATAAACCTAACCCAAACCCAAACCCTAACGCTAACCCTAACCCTAACCCTAAACCTAACCCTAACCCAAACCCTAACCCTAACGCAAACCAAAGCCTAAACCTAACCCTAACCCTAACCCTAACAAAATCCAAATGCAAACCCAAACCCTAACCCTAACCCTAACAAAACCCAAACCCTAACCCTAACCCTAACCCTAACCCAAACCCTAATCCTAACCCTAACCCTAACATTATCCCTATCCCAAATCCACACCCTAAACCTAAACCTAACACTAAACCTAACCCTAACCCACACTCAAACCCTAACCCTAACGCTAACCCTAACCCTAACCCTAACCCTAACCCTAACCCTATCCCTAAACCTAACCCTAACCCAAATCCTAAACCTAACACTAAACCTAACCCTAACCCACACTCAAACCCTAACCCTAACCCTAACCCTTAACCAAACCCAAACCCTAACATTAACCCTAACCCTAACCCTAACCCAAACCCAAAATTTAACCCTAACGCTAAACCTAACCCTAACACAAACGCAAAAGCAAACCATAACCCTAACCCAAATCCAAACCCTAACGCTAACCCTAACCCTATTCTAACCCAAACCCAAACCCTACCCTTAACCCTAACCCGAACCCAAACCGTAACTCTAACCCTAATCCTAACCCTAACCCAAACACTAACCCTAACCATCAACTTAACCCTAAGCTAAATCCTAACCCTAACACTGACCTTAACCCTAACCCTAAACCTCACCCTAAACCTAACCCAAACCCTAACCCTAACCCTAAAGTTAACATTGAAACAAACCCTAACCCTAACCCTAAACCTAAACATTACCCTAACCCTAACCCAAATCCTAACCCTAACTCTAAACTTAACCCTAAACCAAACCCTACTCCTAACCCTAACCCTAACCTAACCCAAAACCAAACCTTAACCCTAACCCTAACCCAAAACCTAACCCTAACCCTAACCCTAATATTACCCAATCCCAAACCCTAACCCTAACCCTAATCTAACCCAAATCCAAACCCAAACCCTAACCCTAATCCTAATCCAAAACCTAACCCAAACCCTAACCCTAACCGTAACCCTAACTATAATCCTAACCCTAACCCAAACCCTAAACCTAATCCTAACCCAAACCCTAACCTTAACGTTAACCGTAACCCTAACCCAAACCCTAAGCCTAACCATAACCCTAACCCAAACAATAACCTAAGACTAACCCTAACACAAACCCTAACCCTAACCCTCACGCAAAACCTAAACCTAACCCTAACCCTAACCCTAACCCTCACCCTAACCCTAAACCTAACCCAAACGCAAACCCTAATGCTACCCCTAACCCTAACCCTAAACCTAAACCAAACAATAACCCTAAACCTAACTCTAACGCTAACCCTATCCCTAACCCTAACACTAAGCTTAACCCCTAATCCCTATCCACTAGCCCTAACCCTAACCCAAACTCTAAACTTAACCCTAACCCTAACTCTAACCCTAACCCTCACTCAAACCCTAACGCTAATCCTAACCCTAAGCCTAACCCAAAACCAAAACCTAACCCTAAACCTAACCCTAACAGTAACACAAACCCTAACGCTAATCCTAACCCTAAACCTAAACCTAAACCAAAACCTAGCCTTAACCCTAACCCTAACCCTAACCCTAATCCTAACCCTAACCCTAAACCTAACCCTAACCCTAACCCTAAACCTAACCCTAACCCAAACCCAAACCCTAACACAAACGCAAACCCTAACCCTAACCCAAACCTTAACCCTAACCCTAACCCTTACCCTAACCCTAACCCTAACCCTAACCCAAACCCAAAAAGTAACCCTAACCCTAACCCTAACCCAAAACCAAACCCTACCCCTAAACCTAACCCTAACCCTAAACCAAACCCAAACCCTTACCTTAAACTTAACCCTAAACCTAACCCAAACCCAAACTCTAAACTTAACCCTAACCCTAACCCAAACC
>CM069549.1:46940000-46955000 GCA_035773235.1 Eospalax fontanierii | reverse complement strand
CTATCACTAACGCAAACCCTAACCCAAACCCTAACCCTAACACAAACCATAACATAACACTAACCCTAACCCTAAACCTAACCCTAACCCAAACAAATACCCTAAACCTAACCATAACCCTATCCATAACCCTAACACAAACCTTAACATAACACTAACCCTAACCCAAACCCTAATCCTAAACCTAACCAAAACCCTAACACTAACCATAAACCTAACCCAAACCCAAACCCTAACGCTAACCCTAACCCTAACCCTAAACCTAACCCTAACCCAAACCCTAACCCTAACCCAAACCAAAGCCTAAACCTAACCCTAACCCTAACCCTAACAAAACCTAAATGCAAACCCAAACCCTAACCCTAACCCTAACAAAACCCAAACCCTAACCCTAACCCTAACCCTAACCCAAACCCTAATCCTAACCCTAACCCTAACACTATCCCTATCCCAAATCCACACCCTAAACCTAAACCTAACCCTAACCTTAACCCTACCCAAAACCCAAACCCTAACCCTAACCCTAACCCTAACCCTATCCCTAAACCTAACCCAAACCCAAATCCTAAACCTAACACTAAACCTAACCCTAACCCACACTCAAACACTAACCCTAACCCTAACCCTTAACCAAACCCAAACCCTAACATTAACCCTAACCCTAACCCTAACCCAAACCCAAAATTTAACCCTAACGCTAAACCTAACCCTAACACAAACCCAAAAGCAAACCATAACCCTAACCCAAATCCAAACCCTAACGCTAACCCTAACCCTATTCTAACCCAAACCCAAACCCTACCCTTAACCCTACCCCGAACCCAAACCGTAACTCTAACCCTAATCCTAACCCTAACCCAAACACTAACCCTAACCATCAACTTAACCCTAAGCTAAATCCTAACCCTAACACTGACCTTAACCCTAACCCTAAACCTAACCCTAACCCTAACCCAAACCCTAACCCTACCCCTAAAGTTAACATTCAAACAACCCCTAACCCTATCCCTAAACCTAAACATTACCCTAACCCTAACCCAAATCCTAACCCTAACTCTAAACTTAACCCTAAACCACACCCTACTCCTAACCCTAACCCTAACCTAACCCAAAACCAAACCTTAACCCTAACCCTAACCCAAAACCTAACCCTAACCCTAACCCTAATATTACCCAATCCCAAACCCTAACCCTAACCCTAATCTAACCCAAATCCAAACCCAAACCCTAACCCTAATCCTAATCCAAAACCTAACCCAAACCCTAACCCTAACCGTAACCCTAACTATAATCCTAACCCTAACCCAAACCCTAAACCTAATCCTAACCCAAACCCTAACCCTAACGTTAACCGTAACCCTAACCCAAACCCTAAGCCTAACCATAACCCTAACCCAAACAATAACCTAAGACTAACCCTAACACAAACCCTAACCCTAACCCTCACGCAAAACCTAAACCTAACCCTAACCCTAACCCTAACCCTCACCCTAACCCTAAACCTAACCCAAACGCAAACCCTAATGCTACCCCTAACCCTAACCCTAAACCTAAACCAAACAATAACCCTAAACCTAACTCTAACGCTAACCCTATCCCTAACCCTAACACTAAGCTTAACCCCTAATCCCTATCCACTAGCCCTAACCCTAACCCAAACTCTAAACTTAACCCTAACCCTAACTCTAACCCTAACCCTCACTCAAACCCTAACGCTAATCCTAACCCTAACCCTAACCCAAAACCAAAACCTAACCCTAAACCTAACCCTAACCCTAACACAAACCCTAACGCTAATCCTAACCCTAAACCTAAACCTAAACCAAAACCTAGCCTTAACCCTAACCCTAACCCTAACCCTAATCCTAACCCTAACCCTAAACCTAACCCTAACCCTAACCCTAAACCTAACCCTAACCCAAACCCAAACCCTAACACAAACGCAAACCCTAACCCTAACCCAAACCTTAACCCTAACCCTAACCCTAACACTAACCCTAACCCTAACCCTAACCCAAACCCAAAATTTAACCCTAACACTAAACCTAACCCTAAACCAAACCCAAACCCTAACCCTAACCCTAACCCAAAACCAAACCCTACCCCTAAACCTAACCCGAACCCTAAACCAAACCCAAACCCTAATCTTAAACTTAACCCTAAACCTAACCCAAACCCAAACTCTAAACTTAACCCTAACCCTAACCCAAACCGTAACTCTAACCCTAATCCTAACCCTAACCCAAAACCTAGACCTAACCCTAACCTTAACCCTAAGCCAAACCCTAACTCTAACACTAACCTTAACCCTAACTCTAAACCAAACCCTAACCCAAACCCTAATCCTAACCCTTACCATAACCTAACCCAAACCCAAACCCTAACCTTAACCCTTACCCTAACCCTTACCCTAACCCTAACCCTAATCCTAAACTTAACCCTAAAACAAACCCTAACCCTAACCGTAACCCTAACCCAAACCCTAAACCAAACCCTAACCCAAAACCTAACCCTAAACTTAACCCTAACCCTAACCAAAATCCTAACCCTAACCCTCACACAAAACCTAACACTAACCATAACTCTAACCGAAAACCAAACCCTAATCCTAACACTAAACTTAGCCCTAACCCAAACCCAAACCCTATCCATAACCCTAACCCAAACCAAAACCCTAAGCCTAAGCCTAACCCTAACACTAACCCTACCCCTGACCCTAACCCTAACCCTAACTCAAAACCTAACCCTAATCCTAACCCTAACCGTAATCCTAACCCTAACCCTTACCGTAACCCTATCCCTAATCCTAACCCTAAACATAACCCTAACCCTCACCCTAACCCTAACCAAAACCCTAATCCAGACACTAACACTAACCCAAAACCTAACCCTAACCCTAATCCTAAAGCTTACCCTAACCAAAACACGAACCCAAACCCAAACCCTAACCCTAACCCGTACCTAAACCCTAACCCTAACCCTAACCCTAACCCAAACTCTAACACTAAACCTAAACATAACGCTAAACCAAACCCTAAACCTAACCCTCAACCTAACCCTAACCAAAACCCTAATCCAGACACTAACCCTAACCCAAAATCTAACCCTAACCCTAAACCTAACCTAAACCCTAACCCTAATCCTAACACTAATCCTAACCCTAACCCAAACCCAAACCTTCACCCTTACTATAACCCTAACCCTAACCCTAACCCAAATCCAAAATTTAACCCTAACACTAAACCTAAACCTAACCCAAACCCAAACCCTAACCCTAACCCTAACCCAAACCCAAACCCTAACACTAACCCTAACCCAATCCCAAACCTTAATCTTAAACCTAACCGTAACCCAAACCGTAACTCTTACCCTAATCCTAACGCTAACCCAAACCCTAACCCTAACCCTAAACTTAACTCTAAACCTAACCTTAACCCTAACCCAAACCCTATCCCTAACCCTAAACTTAACTCTAAACCAAACACTAACCCTAACACTAACCCTAACCCTAACCCTAACCCTAACCCTAATGCTAAACCAAACCCTAATCCCAACCCTAAACTTAACCCTAAACCAAACCCTAACCCTAACCGAAACCCTAACCCTAACCATAACCCTAACCTAACCCAAACCCAAACCCTAACCCTAACTCTTACCCTAACCCTAACCCAAACCCTAACCCTAAAAGTAACCCTAACCCGAAAGTTAACCCAAATTAAACCCTAAAACTAACACTAATCCTAAACCTAACCATAAACCTAACCCTAACCCAAATCCTAACCCTAACCCTAACCCTAACATAACCCAAACCCAAACCCTACCCTAACCCTAATCTAACCCAAACCCCAAACCAAACCCTAACCCTAACCCTAAACCTAACACAAACCCGAAACCTAACCGTAACCCTAACCCTAACCCAAACCCAAACCCTAACCTTAAACCTAACCCTAACTCTAACCCTAACCGTAAACCAAACCCTAAACATAATCCTAACCCACACCCTAATCCTAACCTTAACCCTATCCCTAACGCAAATACTAACCCTAACACAAACCATAACATAACACTAGCCCTAACCCTAAACCTAACCCTAACCCAAACAAATACCCTAAACCTAACCCTAACCCTATCCATAACCCTAACACAAACCCTAACATAACACTAACCCTAACCCAAACCCTAATCCTAAACCTAACCAAAACCATAACACTAACCATAAACCTAACCCAAACCCAAACCCTAACGCTAACCCTAACCCTAACCCTAAACCTAACCCTAACCCAAACCCTAACCCTAACGCAAACCAAAGCCTAAACCTAACCCTAACCCTAACCCTAACAAAATCCAAATGCAAACCCAAACCCTAACCCTAACCCTAACACAACCCAAACCCTAACCCTAACCCTAACCCTAACCCAAACCCTAATCCTAACCCTAACCCTAACATTATCCCTATCCCAAATCCACACCCTAAACCTAAACCTAACACTAAACCTAACCCTAACCCACACTCAAACCCTAACCCTAACGCTAACCCTAACCCTAACCCTAACCCTAACCCTAACCCTATCCCTAAACCTAACCCTAACCCAAATCCTAAACCTAACACTAAACCTAACCCTAACCCACACTCAAACCCTAACCCTAACCCTAACCCTTAACCAAACCCAAACCCTAACATTAACCCTAACCCTAACCCTAACCCAAACCCAAAATTTAACCCTAACGCTAAACCTAACCCTAACACAAACCCAAAAGCAAACCATAACCCTAACCCAAATCCAAACCCTAACGCTAACCCTAACCCTATTCTAACCCAAACCCAAACCCTACCCTTAACCCTAACCCGAACCCAAACCGTAACTCTAACCCTAATCCTAACCCTAACCCAAACACTAACCCTAACCATCAACTTAACCGTAAGCTAAATCCTAACCCTAACACTGACCTTAACCCTAACCCTAAACCTCACCCTAACCCTAACCCAAACCCTAACCCTAACCCTAAAGTTAACATTGAAACAAACCCTAACCCTAACCCTAAACCTAAACATTACCCTAACCCTAACCCAAATCCTAACCCTAACTCTAAACTTAACCCTAAACCAAACCCTACTCCTAACCCTAACCCTAACCTAACCCAAAACCAAACCTTAACCCTAACCCTAACCCAAAACCTAACCCTAACCCTAACCCTAATATTACCCAATCCCAAACCCTAACCCTAACCCTAATCTAACCCAAATCCAAACCCAAACCCTAACCCTAATCCTAATCCAAAACCTAACCCAAACCCTAACCCTAACCGTAACCCTAACTATAATCCTAACCCTAACCCAAACCCTAAACCTAATCCTAACCCAAACCCTAACCTTAACGTTAACCGTAACCCTAACCCAAACCCTAAGCCTAACCATAACCCTAACCCAAACAATAACCTAAGACTAACCCTAACACAAACCCTAACCCTAACCCTCACGCAAAACCTAAACCTAACCCTAACCCTAACCCTAACCCTCACCCTAACCCTAAACCTAACCCAAACGCAAACCCTAATGCTACCCCTAACCCTAACCCTAAACCTAAACCAAACAATAACCCTAAACCTAACTCTAACGCTAACCCTATCCCTAACCCTAACACTAAGCTTAACCCCTAATCCCTATCCACTAGCCCTAACCCTAACCCAAACTCTAAACTTAACCCTAACCCTAACTCTAACCCTAACCCTCACTCAAACCCTAACGCTAATCCTAACCCTAACCCTAACCCAAAACCAAAACCTAACCCTAAACCTAACCCTAACAGTAACACAAACCCTAACGCTAATCCTAACCCTAAACCTAAACCTAAACCAAAACCTAGCCTTAACCCTAACCCTAACCCTAACCCTAATCCTAACCCTAACCCTAAACCTAACCCTAACTCTAACCCTAAACCTAACCCTAACCCAAACCCAAACCCTAACACAAACGCAAACCCTAACCCTAACCCAAACCTTAACCCTAACCCTAACCCTAACCCTAACCCTAACCCTAACCCTAACCCAAACCCAAAATTTAACCCTAACCCTAACCCTAACCCAAAACCAAACCCTACCCCTAAACCTAACCCGAACCCTAAACCAAACCCAAACCCTAACCTTAAACTTAACCCTAAACCTAACCCAAACCCAAACTCTAAACTTAACCCTAACCCTAACCCAAACCGTAACTCTAACCCTAATCCTAACCCTAACCCAAAACCTAGACCTAACCCTAACCTTAACCCTAAGCCAAACCCTAACTCTAACACTAACCTTAACCCTAACTCTAAACCAAACCCTAACCCAAACCCTAATCCTAACCCTAACCGTAACCTAACCCAAACCCAAACCCTAACCCTAACCCTAACCCAAACACAAACCCTAACCCTAACCCTAACCCAAACCCAAACCCTAACCTTAAACCTAACCGTAACCCAAACCGTAACTCTTACCCTAATCCTAACGCTAACCCAAACCCTAACCCTAACCCTAAACTTAACCCTAAACCTAACCTTAACCCTAACCCAAACCCTATCCCTAACCCTAAACTTAACTCTAAACCAAACACTAACCCTAACACTAACCCTAACCCTAACCCTAACCCTAACCCTAACGCTAAACCAAACCCTAATCCTAACCCTAAACTTAACCCTAAACCAAACCCTAACCCTAACCGAAACCCTAACCCTAACCATAACCCTAACCTAACCCAAACTCAAACCCTAACGCTAACTCTTACCCTAACCCTAACCCAAACCCTAACCGTAAAAGTAACCCTAACCCTAAAGTTAACCCAAATTAAACCCTAACCCTAACACTAATCCTAAACCTAACCATAACCATAACCCTAACCCAAATCCTAACCCTAACCCTAACATAACCCAAACCCAAACCCTACTCTAACACTAATCTAACCCAAACCCCAAACCAAACCCTAACCCTAACCCTAACCCTAAACCTAACCCAAACCCGAAACCTAACCGTAACCCTACCCCTAACCCTAACCCAAACACTAACCTTAAACCTAACCCTAACTCTAACCCTAACCGTAACCCAAACCCTAAACATAATCCTAACCCAAACCCTAATCCTAACCTTAACCCTATCACTAACGCAAACCCTAACCCAAACCCTAACCCTAACACAAACCATAACATAACACTAACCCTAACCCTAAACCTAACCCTAACCCAAACAAATACCCTAAACCTAACCATAACCCTATCCATAACCCTAACACAAACCCTAACATAACACTAACCCTAACCCAAACCCTAATCCTAAACCTAACCAAAATCCTAACACTAACCATAAACCTAACCCAAACACAAACCCTAATGCTAACCCTAACCCTAACCCTAAACCTAACCCTAACCCAAACCCTAACCCTAACCCAAACCAAAGCCTAAACCTAACCCTAACCCTAACCCTAACAAAACCTAAATGCAAACCCAAACCCTAACCCTAACCCTAACAAAACCCAAACCCTAACCCTAACCCTAACCCTAACCCAAACCCTAATCCTAACCCTAACCCTAACACTATCCCTATCCCAAATACACACCCTAAACCTAAACCTAACCCTATCCTTAACCCTACCCAAAACCCAAACCCTAACCCTAACCCTAACCCTAACCCTATCCCTAAACCTAACCCAAACCCAAATCCTAAACCTAACACTAAACCTAACCCTAACCCACACTCAAACACTAACCCTAACCCTAACCCTTAACCAAACCCAAACCCTAACATTAACCCTAACCCTAACCCTAACCCAAACCGAAAATTTAACCCTAACAATAAACCTAACCCTAACACAAACCCAAAAGCAAACCCTAACCCTAACCCAAATCCAAACCCTAACACTAACCCTAACCCTAATCTAACCCAAACCCAAAACATACCCTTAACCCTAACCCTAACCCAAACCGTAACTCTAACCCTAATCCTAACCCTAACCCAAACACTAACCCTAACCATAAACTTAACCCTAAACTAAATCCTAACCCTAACACTGACCTTAACCCTAACCCTAAACCTAACCCTAACCCTAACCCAAACCCTAACCCTAACCCTAAACCTAAACTTAACATTGAAACAAACCCTAACCCTAACCCTAAACCTAAACATTACCCTAACCCTAACCCAAACCCTAACCCTAACTCTAAACTTAACCCTAAACCAAACCCTAACCCTAACCCTAACCCTAACCCTAACCGAAATCCTAACCCTAACTCTAAACTTAACCCTAAACCAAACCCACTCCTAACCCTAACCCTAACGTAACCCAAAACCAAACCTTAACCCTAACACTAACCCTAAACCTAACCTTAACCCTAACCCTAACCCTCACCCAAAACCTAACCCTAACCCTAACCCTAATATTACCCAATCCCAAACCCTAACCCTAACCCTAATCTAACCCAAATCCAAACCCAAACCCTAACCCTAATCCTAATCCAAAACCTAACCCAAACCCTAACCCTAACCGTAACCGTAACCCTAACTATATTCCTAACCCTAACCCAAACCCTAAACCTAATCCTAAACCAAACCCTAACCCTAAAGTTTACCGTAACCCTAACCCAAACCCTAAGCCTAACCATAACCCTAACCCAAACAATAACCTAACACTAACCCTAACACAAACCCTAACCCTAACCCTCACGCAAAACCTAAACCTAACACTAACCCTAACCCTAACCCTCACCCTAACCCTAAAGCTAACCCAAACGCAAACCCTAATGCTACCCCTAACCCTAACCCTAAACCTAAACCAAACAATAACCCTAAACCTAACCCTAACACGAACCCTATCCCTACCCCTAACACTAAGCTTAACCCCTAATCCCTATCCACTAGCCCTAACCCTAAACCTAACCCTAACCCAAACTCTAAACTTAACCCTAACCCTAACTCTAACCCTAACCCTAACTCAAACCCTAACGCTAATCCTAACCCTAACCCTAACCCAAAACCAAAACCTAACCCTAACCCTAACACAAACCCTAATGCTAATCCTAACCCTAAACCTAAACCTAAACCAAAACCTAGCCTTAACCCTAACCCTAACCCTAACCCTAATCCTAACCCTAACCCTAAACCTAACCCTAACCCTAACCCTAAACCTAACCCTAACCCAAACCCAAACCCTAACACAAACGCAAAACCTAACCCTAACCCAAACCTTAACCCTAACCCTGACCCTAACCCTAACCCTAACCCAAACCCAAAATTTAACCCTAACACTAAACCTAACCCTAAACCAAACCCAAACCCTAACCCTAACCCTAACCCAAAACCAAACCCTAACCCTAAACCTAACCCGAACCCTAAACCAAACCCAAACCCTAACCTTAAACTTAACCCTAAACCTAACCCAAACCCAAACTCTAAACTTAACCCTAACCCTAACCCAAACCGTAACTCTAACCCTAATCCTAACCCTAACCCAAAACCTAGACCTAACCCTAACCTTAACACTAAGCCAAACCCTAACCCTAACACTAAACTTAACCCTAACTCTGAACCAAACCCTAACCCAAACCCTAATCCTAACCCTAACCGTAACCTAACCCAAACCCAAACCCTAACCCTAAACCTTACCCTAACCCTAACCCTAACCCTAAACTTAACCCTAAACCAATCCCTAACCCTAACACTAACCCTAACCCTAACCCTAATCCTAACCCTAACCCTAACTCAAACCCTAACCCTAACCCTAAACTTAACCCTAAACCAAACCTTAACCCTAACCTAACCCAAACCCAAACCCTAACGCTAACTCTTACCCTTACCCTAACCCAAACCCTAACCGTAAAAGTAACCCTAACCCTAAAGTTAACCCAAATTAAACCCTAACCCTAACACTAAACTTAACCCTAACTCTGAACCAAACCCTAACCCAAACCCTAATCCTAACCCTAACCGTAACCTAACCCAAACCCAAACCCTAACCCTAAACCTTACCCTAACCCTAACCCTAACCCTAAACTTAACGCTAAACCAATCCCTAACCCTAACACTAACCCTAACCCTAACCCTAATCCTAACCCTAACCCTAACTCAAACCCTAACCCTAACCCTAAACTTAACCCTAAACCAAACCCTAACCCTAACCTAACCCAAACCCAAACCCTAACGCTAACTCTTACCCTAACCCTAACCCAAACCCTAACCGTAAAAGTAACCCTAACCCTAAAGTTAACCCAAATTAAACCCTAACCCTAACACTAATCCTAAACCTAACCATAACCCTAACCCTAACCCAAATCCTAACCCTAACCCTAACCCTAACATAACCCAAACCCAAACCCTACTCTAACACTAATCTAACCCAAACCCCAAACCAAACCCTAACCCTAACCCTAACCCTAAACCTAACCCAAACCCGAAACCTAACCGTAACCCTAACCCTAACCCTAACCCAAACACTAACCTTAAACCTAACCCTAACTCTAACCCTAACCGTAACCCAAACCCTAAACATAATCCTAACCCAAACCCTAATCCTAACCTTAACCCTATCCCTAACGCAAACCCTAACCCTAACCCTAACCCTAACACAAACCATAACATAACACTAACCCTAACCCTAAACCTATCCCTAACCCAAACAAATACCCTAAACCTAACCATAACCCTATCCACAACCCCAAAACAAACCTTAACATAACACTAACCCTAACCCAAACCCTAATCCTAAACCTAACCAAAACCCTAACACTAACCATAAACCTAACCCAAACCCAAACCCTAACGCTAACCCTAACCCTAACCCTAAACCTAACCCTAACCCAAACCCTAACCCTAACCCAAACCAAAGCCTAAACCTAACCCTAACCCTAACCCTAACAAAACCTAAATGCAAACCCAAACCCTAACCCTAACCCTAACAAAACCCAAACCCTAACCCTAACCCTAACCCTAACCCAAACCCTAATCCTAACCCTAACCAGAACCCTATCCCTATCCCAAATCCACACCCTAAACCTAAACCTAACCCTAACCTTAACCCTACCCAAAACCCAAAGCCTAACCCTAACCCTAACCCTAACCCTATCCCTAAACCTAACCCAAACCCAAATCCTAAACCTAACACTAAACCTAACCCTAACCCACACTCAAACACTAACCCTAACCCTAACCCTTAACCAAACCCAAACCCTAACATTAACCCTAACCCTAAC
Organism: Eospalax fontanierii; assembly: GCA_035773235.1. Taxonomy (NCBI): domain Eukaryota; kingdom Metazoa; phylum Chordata; class Mammalia; order Rodentia; family Spalacidae; genus Eospalax; species Eospalax fontanierii. The sequence goes on along the minus strand of CM069549.1, from coordinate 46,943,787 downwards.
CCTAACCCAAACCGAAAATTTAACCCTAACACTAAACCTAACCCTAACACAAACCCAAAAGCAAACCCTAACCCTAACCCAAATCCAAACCCTAACACTAACCCTAACCCTAATCTAACCCAAACCCAAACCATACCCTTAACCCTAACCATAACCCAAACCGTAACTCTAACCCTAATCCTAACCCTAACCCAAACACTAACCCTAACCATAAACTTAACCCTAAACTAAATCCTAACCCTAACACTGACCTTAACCCTAACCCTAAACCTAACCCTAACCCTAACCCAAACCCTAACCCTAATCCGAACCCTAAACTTAACATTGAAACAAACCCTAACCCTAACCCTAAACCTAAACATTACCCTAACCCTAACCCAAACCCTAACCCTAACTCTAAACTTAACCCTAAACCAAACCCTAACCCTAACCCTAACCCTAACCCTAACCGAAACCCTAACCCTAACTCTAAACTTAACCCTAAACCAAACCCTACTCCTAACCCGAACCCTAACGTAACCCAAAACCAAACCTTTACCCTAACACTAACCCTAAACCTAACCTTAACCCTAACCCTAACCCTCACCCAAAACCTCACCCTAACCCTAACCCTAATATTACCCAATCCCAAACCCTAACCCTAACCCTAATCTAACCCAAATCCAAACCCAAACCCTAACCCTAATCCTAATCCAAAACCTAACCCAAACCCTAACCCTAACCGTAACCCTAACCCTAACTATAATCCTAACCCTAACCCAAACCCTAAACCTAATCCTAACCCAAACCCTAACCCTAAAGTTTACCGTAACCCTAACCCGAACCCTAAGCCTAACCATAACCCTAACCCAAACAATAACCTAACACTAACCCTAACCCGAACCCTAAGCCTAACCATAACCCTAACCCAAACAATAACCTAACACTAACCCTAACACAAACCCTAACCCTAACCCTCACGCAAAACCTAAACCTAACCCTAACCCTAACCCTAACCCTCACCCTAACCCTAAAGCTAACCCAAACGCAAACCCTAATGCTACCCCTAACCCTAACCCTAAACCTAAACCAAACAATAACACTAACCTAACCCTAACGCTAACCCTATCCCTAACCCTAACACTAAGCTTAACCCCTAATCCCTATCCACTAGCCCTAACCCTAAACCTAACCCTAACCCAAACTCTAAACTTAACCCTAACCCTAACTCTAACCCTAACCCTAACTCAAACCCTAACGCTAATCCTAACCCTAACCCTAACCCAAAACCAAAACCTAACCCTAAACCTAACCCTAACCCTAACACAAACCCTAACGCTAATCCTAAACCTAAACCTAAACCTAAACCAAAACCTAGCCTTAACCCTAACCCTAACCCTAACCCTAATCCTAACCCTAACCCTAAACCTAACCCTAACCCTAACCCTAAACCTAACCCTAACCCAAACCCTAACCCTAACCCTAAACCTAAACTTAACATTGAAACAAACCCTAACCCTAACCCTAAACCTAAACATTACCCTAACCCTAACCCAAACCCTAACCCTAACTCTAAACTTAACCCTAAACCAAACCCTAACCCTAACCCTAACCCTAACCCTAACCGAAATCCTAACCCTAACTCTAAACTTAACCCTAAACCAAACCCTACTCCTAACCCTAACCCTAACGTAACCCAAAACCAAACCTTAACCCTAACACTAACCCTAAACCTAACCGTAACCCTAACCCCAACCCTCTCCCAAAACCGTACCCTAACCCTAACCCTAATATTACCCAATCCCAAACCCTAACCCTAACCCTAATCTAACCCAAATCCAAACCCAAACCCTAACCCTAATCCTAATCCAAAACCTAACCCAAACCCTAACCCTAACCGTAACCGTAACCCTAACTATAATCCTAACCCTAACCCAAACCCTAAACCTAATCCTAACCCAAACCCTAACCCTAAAGTTTACCGTAACCCTAACCCAAACCCTAAGCCTAACCATAACCCTAACCCAAACAATAACCTAACACTAACCCTAACACAAACCCTAACCCTAACCCTCACGCAAAACCTAAACCTAACACTAACCCTAACCCTAACCCTCACCCTAACCCTAAAGCTAACCCAAACGCAAACTCTAATGCTACCCCTAACCCTAACCCTAAACCTAAACCAAACAATAACCCTAAACCTAACCCTAACGCTAACCCTATCCCTAACCCTAACACTAAGCTTAACCCCTAATCCCTATCCACTAGCCCTAAACCTAAACCTAACCCTAACCCAAACTCTAAACTTAACCCTAACCCTAACTCTAACCCTAACCCTAACTCAAACCCTAACGCTAATCCTAACCCTAACCCTAACCCAAAACCAAAACCTAACCCTAACCCTAACACAAACCCTAACGCTAATCCTAACCCTAAACCTAAACCTAAACCAAAACCTAGCCTTAACCCTAACCCTAACCCTAACCCTAATCCTAACCCTAACCCTAAACCTAACCCTAACCCTAACCCTAACCCTAAACCTAACCCTAACCCAAACCCAAACCCTAACACAAACGCAAAACCTAACCCTAACCCAAACCTTAACCCTAACCCTGACCCTAACCCTAACCCTAACCCAAACCCAAAATTTAACCCTAACACTAAACCTAACCCTAAACCAAACCCAAACCCTAACCCTAACCCTAACCCAAACCCAAACCGTAACCCTAAACCTAACCCGAACCCTAAACCAAACCCAAACCCTAACCTTAAACTTAACCCTAAACCTAACCCAAACCCAAACTCTAAACTTAACCCTAACCCTAACCCAAACCGTAACTCTAACCCTAATCCTAAACCTAACCCAAAACCTAGACCTAACCCTAACCTTAACACTAAGCCAAACCCTAACCCTAACACTAAACTTAACCCTAACTCTGAACCAAACCCTAACCCAAACCCTAATCCTAACCCTAACCGTAACCTAACCCAAACCCAAACCCTAACCCTAAACCTTACCCTAACCCTAACCCTAACCCTAAACTTAACCCGAAACCAATCCCTAACCCTAACACTAACCCTAACCCTAACCCTAATCCTAACCCTAACCCTAACTCAAACCCTAACCCTAACCCTAAACTTAACCCTAAACCAAACCTTAACCCTAACCTAACCCAAACCCAAACCCTAACGCTAACTCTTACCCTAACCCTAACCCAAACCCTAACCGTAAAAGTAACCCTAACCCTAAAGTTAACCCAAATTAAACCCTAACCCTAACACTAAACTTAACCCTAACTCTGAACCAAACCCTAACCCAAACCCTAATCCTAACCCTAACCGTAACCTAACCCAAACCCAAACCCTAACCCTAAACCTTACCCTAACCCTAACCCTAACCCTAAACTTAACCCTAAACCAATCCCTAACCCTAACACTAACCCTAACCCTAACCCTAATCCTAACCCTAACCCTAACTCATACCCTAACCCTAACCCTAAACTTAACCCTAAACCAAACCCTAACCCTAACCTAACCCAAACCCAAACCCTAACGCTAACTCTTACCCTAACCCTAACCCAAACCCTAACCGTAAAAGTAACCCTAACCCTAAAGTTAACCCAAATTAAACCCTAACCCTAACACTAATCCTAAACCTCACCATAACCCTAACCCTAACCCAAATCCTAACCCTAACCCTAACCCTAACATAACCCAAACCCAAACCCTACTCTAACCCTAATCTAACCCAAACCCCAAACCAAACCCTAACCCTAACCCTAACCCTAAACCTAACCCAAACCCG
>CM069549.1:46915000-46917500 GCA_035773235.1 Eospalax fontanierii | reverse complement strand
CACAAAGCCTAACCCTAACCCTAACCCTAACCCAAACTCTAACCCTAACCCTAAACATAACGCTAAACCAAACCCTAACCCTAACCCTCAACCTAACCCTAAAAAAAACCCTAATCCTGACACTAACCCTAACCCAAAATCTAACCCTAATCCTAACCCTAACCTAAACCCTAACCCTAACCCTAACCCAAACCCAAACCCTAACCCTAACCCTAACCCAAACCCAAACCCTAGCCTTAAACCTAACCGTAACCCAAACCGTAACTTTTACGCTAATTCTAACGCTAACCCAAACCCTAACACTAACCCTAAACTTAACCGTAAACCTAACCCTAACCCTAACCCAAACCCTATTGCTAACCCTAAACTTAACCCTAAACCAAACACTAACCCTAAACCTAACCCTAACCCTAATCCTAACGCTAAACCAAACCCTAATCCTAAGCCTAAACTTAACCCTAAACCAATCCCTAACCCTACCGAAACCCTAACCCTAACCCTAACCCTAACCTAACCTAAACCCAAAAACTAACCCTAACTCTTACCCTAAACCTAACCCAAACCCTAACCCTAACCGTAACCCTAACCCAAACCGTAACCCTAACCCTAAACTTAACCCTAAATCAAACCCTAACACTAACACTAATCCTAAACTTAACCCTAACCCTAACCCTAACCCAAATCCTAACCCTAACCCTAACCCTAACATAAACCAAACCCAAACCCTACCCTAACCCTAATCTAACCCAAACACCAACCCAAACCCTAACCCTGACCCTAACCCTAACCGTATCCCAAACCCTAACCTTAAACCTAACCCTAACTCTAACCCGAACCCTAACCCTAACCCTAACCCTAACCCTAACCCTAATACTAACCCTAACCCTAACCGTAACCCTACCCCTAATCCTAATCTTAACCCTAAACCTAACCCTCACCCTAACCCTAACCAAAACCCTAATCCAGACACTAACCCTAACCCAAAACCTAACCCTAACCCTAAACCTAGTCTAACCCCAAACCCTAACCTTTACTCTACCCCTAACACAAACCCCAACCCCAAACTTAACCCTAAACCTAACACTAAACCTGAGCGTCTACATAACCCTTTCCCAAACCCAAACCCTAAACCTAACCCTAAACCTTACCCTAACTCAAACCCGAACCCAAACCCAAACCCTAACCCTAACACTAACCCTAACCCTAACCCTTAACCAAACCCTAAACCTAACCCTAACCCTAACCCAAACTCTAACCCTAACCCTAAACATAACGCTAAACCAAACCCTAAACCTAACCCTCAACCTAACCCTAACCAAAACCCTAATCCTGACACTAACCCTAACCCAAAATCTAACCCTAACCCTAAACCTAACCTAAACCCTAACCCTAACCCTAACCCTAATCCTAACCCTATCCCAAATCCTAACCCTAACCCTAACCCAAACCCAAACCCTAACCCTAACCCTAACCCAAACCGAAACCCTAACCTTAAACCAAACTGTAACCCAAACCGTAACTCTTACCCTAATCCTAATGCTAACCCTAACCCTAACCCTAAATCTAACCCTAACCCTAATCCTAACCCTAACCGAAACCCAAACCTTAACCCTAACCATAACCCTAAACCTAAACCTAACCCAAATCCAAAATTTAACCCTAACACTAAACCTAAACCTAACCCAAACCCAAATCCTAACCCTAACACTAAACCAAACCCAAACCCTAACCCTAACCCTAACCCTAACCCAAACCCAAACCCTAACCTTAAACCTAACCGTAACCCAAACCATAACTCTTACCCTAATCCTAACGCTAATCGAAACCCTAACCCTAACCCTAAACTCAACCCTAAACCTAACCATAACCCTAACCCAAACCCTATCCCTAACCCTAAACTTAACCCTAAACCAAACACTAACCCTAACACTAACACTAACCCTAACCCTAACCCTAACCCTAACGCTAAACCAAACCCTAATCCTAAGCCTAAACTTAACCCTAAACCAATCCCTAACCCTAACCGAAACCCTAACCCTAACCCTAACCCTAACCTAACCCAAACCCAAACCCTAACCCTAACTCTTACCCTAAACCTAACCCAAACCCTAACCCTAACCGTAACCCTAACCCAAACCGTAACCCTAACCCTAAACTTAACCGTAAATCAAATCCTAACCCTAACACTAATCCTAAACCTAACCCTAACCCAAACCCAAACCCTAACCCTAACCCTAACCCTACCCCAAACCCAAACCCTAACCTTAAACCTAACCGTAATCCAAAACATAACTCTTACCCTAATCCTAACGCTAACCCAAACTCGAACCCTAGCCCAAAACTTAACCCTAAACCTAACCCTAACCCTAACCCAAACCGTATCCCTAACCCTAAACTTAACCCTAAACCAAACACTAACCCTAACCCTAAACCTAACCCTAACCCTAACGCTAAACCAAACCCTAATCCTAACCCTAAACTTAACCCTAAACCAATCCCT
>CM069549.1:46897500-46910000 GCA_035773235.1 Eospalax fontanierii | reverse complement strand
AACCCTAACCCTAATCCTAACCCTAACCCTAACCCAAACCCTAACCCTAACCCTAAACTTAACACTAAACCAAACCCTAACCCTAACCCTAACCCTGACCCAAACCCTAAGCCAAACCCTAACCCAAACCCCAACCCTAAACTTAACCCTAACCCTAACCCAAAACCTAACTCTAACCCTAAACCTAACCTAACCCCAAACCCTAACCTTTACCCTACCCCTAACCCAAACCCTAACCTTAACCCTAAACCTAACAATAAACCTAAGCCTCAACATAACCCTTACCCAAACTCAAACCCTAACCCCAACCCTAAACCTAACCCTAACCCAAACACGAACCCAAACCCAAACCCTAACCCTAAGCCTAACCCTAACCGTAACCCTTACCCAAACCCTAACCCTAACCCTAACCCTAACCCAAACTCTAACCCTAACCCTAAACATAACGCTAAACCAAACCCTAAGCCTAACCCTCAACCTAACCCTAACCAAAACCCTAATCCTGACACTAACCCTAACCCAAAATCTAACCCTAACCCTAAACCTAACCTAAACCCTAACCCTAACCCTAACCCTAACCCTAATCCTAACCCTAACCCAAACCCTAACCTTAACCCTAACCCAAACCCAAACCCTAACCCTAACCCTAACCCATACCCAAACCCTAACCTTAAACCAAACCGTAACCCAAACTGTAACTCTTATCCTAATCCTAACGCTAACCCAAACCCTAACCCTAACCCTAAACTTAACCCTAAACCTAACCCTAACCCTAAACCAAACCCTAATCCTATACCTAAACTTAACCCTAAACCAAACCCTAACACTAACACTAACCCTAACCCTAACCCTAATCCTAACCCTAACGCTAACCCAAACCGTAACCCTAACCTTAAACTTAACACTAAACCAAACCCTAACCCTAACCCAAACCCTAACACAAACCCTAACCTTAACCCTAACCGTAACCTAACACAAACCCAAACCCTAACCCTAACCCTTAACCTAACCCTAAATCTAACCCTAACCTTAACTCTAAACCAAACCCTAACCCTAACCCTAACCCTGACCCAAACCCTAAGCCAAACCCTAAGCCAAACCCTAACCGTAAACTTAACCCTAACCCTAACCCTAATCCTAACCCTAATCTTAACCCTAACCCTAACCCTAACCCTAACCATAACCCTATCCCTAATCCTAACCATAACCCTAAACCTAACCCTCACCCTAACCCTAACCAAAACCCTAATCCAGACACTAACCCTAACCCCAAACCTAACCCTAACCCTAAACCTAACCTAACCCCAAACCCTAACCTTTAGCCTACCCCTAACCCAAACCCAAACCCTAACCCTAACCCTAAACCTAACCCAAACACAAACCCTAACCCTAACCCTAACCCTAACCCTAATGCTACACCAAACCCTAATCCTAAGCCTAAACTTAACCCTAAACCAATCCCTAACCGTAACCGAAACCCTAACCCTAACCCTAACCCTAACCCTAAACCTAACCTTAACCCTAACCCTAACCCTAACCCTTAACCAAACGCAAACCCTAACATTAACCCTAACCCTAACCCTAACCTGTACCCAAACCCTAACCCTAATCGAAACCCTAACACTAACCCTAATGTTAACCGTAAACCAACTCTTAACCCTAACGATAACCCTATCCCTAACCCTATCCCGAATCCGAACCCTAAACCAAACCCTACCCTTAACCCTAACCCTAACCCAAACCCTCAACTTAACCCTAACCCTAACTATAAGCCTAACCCTAACTCAAACCCTAACCCTAATACTAACCCAAAACCTAACCCTAACCCTAACCCTAACCCTAACACAAACCCTAAACCTAACCCTAACCCTAAAACAAACCCTAACCCAAACCCAAACCCTAACACAAACACAAACCCTAACCCTAACACTAACATTAACCCTAACACTAAACTAACCCTAACCCAAACCAAAACCCTAACACAAACACTAAACCTAAACCAAACCCAAACCCTAAGGCTAACCCTAAACCTAACCCGAACCCAAACCCAAACCCTAACCGTAACCCTTGCGCTAAACCTAACCCTAACCCTAAACTTAACCCTAAACCAAACCCTAACCCTAACACTAACCCTAACCCTAACCCTAAACCTAACCCTATCCATAACCCTAACCCAAACCCTAACATAACACTAACCCAAACCCTAATCATAAACCTAACCAAAATCCTAACACTAACCATAAACCTAACCCAAACCCAAACCCTAACGCTAACCCTAACCCTAACCCTAAACCTAACCCTAACCCAAACCCTAACGCTAACCCATCCCAAAGCCTAAACCTAACCCTAACCCTAACCCTAACAAAACCCAAATGCAAACCCAAACCCTAACCCTAACCCTAACAAAACCCAAACCCTAACCCTAAACCTAAACCTAACCCTAACCCAAACCCTAACCCTAACCCTAACCCTAACCCTATCCCTAACCCTAACCGAAACCCAAACCCTAACCCTAACCCTAACCCTTAACCAAACCCAAACCCTAACATTAACCCTAACCCTAACCCTAACCTGTACCCAAACCCTAACCCTAATCGAAACACTAACACTAACCCTAAAGTTAATCGTAAAACAAATCTTAAACCTAACGATAACCCTAACCCTAACCCTATCCCGAATCCGAACCCTAAACCAAACCCTACCCTTAACCCTAACCCTAACCCAAACCGTAACTCTAACCCTAATCCTAAAACTAACCCAAACACTAACCCTAACACTAAACTTAACCCTAAGCTAAATCCTAACCCTAAGACTGACCTTAACCCTAACCCTAACCCTAACCAAACCCTAACCCTAACCCTAACCCTAACCCTAATTCTAACACTAACCCAAACCCTAACCCTAACCCTAACCCTAAACTTAACATTGAAACAAACCCTAACCCTAACCCTCAACCTAAACATAACCCTAACCCTAAATCAAACCCTAACCCTAACTCTAAACTTAACCCTAAACCAAACCCTAAACTAACCATAACCCTAACCCTAACCCTAAACCAAACCCTAACCCTAACTCTAAACTTAACCCTAAACCAAACCCTAACCCTAACCCTAACCCTAACCTAACCCAAAACCAAACCCTAACCCTAACACTAACCCTAAATCTAACCTTAACCCTAACCCTAACCCTAACCCAAAACCTAACCCTAACCCTAACCCTAATATTACCCAAACCCAAACCCTAACCCTAACCCTAATCTAACCCAAATCGAAACCCAATCCCTAACCCTAATCCTAATCCAAAACCTAACCCAAACCCTAACCCTAACCCTAAACCTAACCCTAACCCTAACCCAAACCCTAACCTTAACCCTAGCCCTAACTATAATCCTAACCCTAACCCAAACCCTAAACCTAATCCTAAATCAAACCCTAACCGTAACGTTAACCCTAACCCTAACCCAAACCCTAAGCCTAACCATAACCCTAACCCAAACCATAACCTAACACTAACCCTAACACAAACCCTAACCCTAACCCTCACGCAAAACCTAAACCTAACACTAACCCTAACCCTAACCCTAACCCTAAGCCTAACCAAAACCCAAACCCTAATGCTACCCCTAACCCTAACCCTAAACCTAAACTAAACCCTAACCCTAAACGTAACCCTAACGCTAACCCTATCCCTAACCCTAACACTAAGCTTAACCCCTAATCCCTAACCACTAGCCCTAACCCTAAACCTAACACTAACCCAAACCCTAAACTTAACCCTAACCCTAACTCTAACCCTAAACCTAACTCAAACCCTAACCCTAATACTAACCCAAAACCTAACCCGAACCCTAATCCTATCCCTAACACAAACCCTAAACCTAACCCTAACCCTAAAACTAACCCTAACCCAAACCCAAACCCTAACACAAACACAAACCCTAACCCTAACACTAACCGTAACCCTAACTCTAACCTAACCCTAACCCAAACCCAAACCCAAAGACTAACCCTAACACTAAACCTAACCCTAACCCAAACCGAAACCTAACCCTAACACTAACCCAAAAAAAAACGTAACCCTAACCCTAACCCTATCCATAACCCTAACCCAAACCCTAACCGTAACTCTTACGCTAACCCTAACCCTAACCCTAAACTTAACCCTAAACCAAACCCTAACCCTAACACTAACCCTAACCCTAACCCTAACCCTAACCCTAACCCCAAAAAAACCCTAACCCTAAACCTAACCGTAACCCTAACCCAAACCCAAACCCTAACGCTAACCCTAACCCTAAACTTAACCCTAAACCAAACCCTAACCCTAACCCTAACCCTAACACAAACCCTAACCCTAACCCTAACCGTAACCTAACCCAAACACAAACCCTAACCCTAACCCTTACCCTAACCCTAACCCTAACCCTAAACTTAACCCTAAAACAAAGCCTAACCCTAACCCTAACCCCAACCCTAAGCCAAACCCTAACCCAAAACCTAACCCTAAACTTAACCCTAACCCTAACCCAAATCCTAACCCTAACCCTCACACAAAACCTAACACTAACAATAACTCTAACCCAAAACCAAACCCTAATCCTGACACTAAACTTAATCCTAACCCAAACCCAAACCCTATCCATAACCCTAACGCAAACCAAAACACTAAGCCTAAGCCTAAACCTAACCCTAACCCTAACCCTAACCCTAACCCGATCCCTAATCCTAACACTAAACCTAACCCTAACCCTCACCCTAACCCTAACCCTAACCAAAACCCTAATCCAGACACTAACCCTAACCCAAAACCTAACCCTAACCCTAAAGCTAACCCTAACCCAAACCCTAACCTAAACCTAACCCTAACCCAAACAAATACCCTAACCCTAACCCTAACCCTAACCCTATCCCTAATCCTAATCCAAAACCTAACCCAAACACTAACCCTAACCCTAACCCTAACCCTAATCCAAACCCTAACCTTAACCCTAACCCTAACTATAATCCTAACCCTAAGCCAAACCCTAAACATAATCCTAACCCAAACCCTAACCCTAACGTTAACCCTAAACCTAAACCAAACCCTAAGCCTAACCATAACCCTAACCCAAACCATAACCTAACACTAACCCTAACACAAACCCTAACCCTAACCCTCACACAAAATCTAACCCTAACCCTAACCCTAACCCTAACCCTAACCCTAAGCCTAACCCAAACTCAAACCCTAATGCTACCCCTAACCCTAACCATAAACCTCAACCAAACCCTAACCCTAAACGTAACCCTAACGCTAACCCTATCCCTAACCCTAACACTAAGCTTAACTCCTAATCCCTAACCACTAGCCCTAACCCTAAACCTAACCCAAACCCAAACCCTAAACTTAACCCTAACCCTAACTCTAACCCTAACCCTAACTCAAACCCTTACCCTAATACTAACGGAAAACCTAACCCTAACCCAAACCCTAAACTTAACCCTAACCCTAACTCTAACCCTAACCCTAACTCAAACCCTAACCCTAATACTAACCGAAAACCTAACCCTAACCCTAACCCTAACCCTAACCCTAACCCTAACCCTAACCCAAACCCTAACCCTAAACCTAACCCTAACCCTAAACCTAACCCTAACCCAAACCCAAACCCTAACACAAACACAAACCCCAACCCTAACCCTAACCGTAACCCTAACACTAACCTAACCCTTACCCAAACCCAAACCCAAAGACTAACCCTAACACTAAACCTAACTCTAACCCAAACCGAAACCCTAACCCTAACCCTAACCCAAAAAAAAGTAACCCTAACCCTAACCCTATCCATAACCCTAACCAAAACCCTAACCTAACACTAACCCTAAACCAAACCCTAATACTAACCCTAACCAAAACCCTAACACTAACGCTAAACCGAACCCAAACCCAAACCCTAAGGCTAACCCTAAACCTAACCCGAACACAAACCCAAACCCTAACCGTAACCCTTGCGCTAAACCTAACCCTAACCCTAAAATTAACCCTAAACCAAACCCTAACACTAACACTAACCCTAACCCTAACCCTAACCCTAACCCTAACCCAAAACCAAACCCTAACCCTAAACCTAACCCTAACCGTAACCCAAACCGAAACCCTAACACTAACCCTAACCCTAAACCTAACCCTAACCCAAAACCTAGCCTTAACCCTAAACCGAACAGTAACCCTAATCCTAAACCTAACCCTAAACCTAACCCTAACCCTAACCCTAAACCTAACCCTAACCCAAACCCAATCCCTAACCCTAACCGTAACCTAACCCAAACCCAAACCCTAACCCTAACCCTAACCCAAACCCTAACCCTAACCCTAAACTTAACCCTAAACCAAACCCTAACCCTAACCCTAACCCTACCACAAACCCTAACCCTAACCCTAATCGTAACCTAACCCAAACCCAAACCCTAACCTTAACCCTTACCCTAACCCTTACCCTAACCCTAACCCTAATCCTAAACTTAACCCTAAAACAAACCCTAACCCTAACCGTAACCCTAACCCAAACCCTAAACCAAACCCTAACCCAAAACCTAACCCTAAACTTAACCCTAACCCTAACCAAAATCCTAACCCTAACCCTCACACAAAACCTAACACTAACCATAACTCTAACCAAAAACCAAACCCTAATCCTAACACTAAACTTAACCCTAACCCAAACCCAAACCCTATCCATAACCCTAACCCAAACCAAAACCATAAGCATAAGCCTAACCCTAACACTAACCCTACCCCTGACCCTAACACTAACCCTAACTCAAAACCTAACCCTAATCCTAACCCTAACCGTAATCCTAACCCTAACCCTTACCGTAACCCTATCCCTAATCCTAACCGTAAACATAACCCTAACCCTCACCCTAACCCTAACCAAAACCCTAATCCAGACACTAACACTAACCCAAAACCTAACCCTAACCCTAACCCTAAAGCTAACCCTAACCAAAAAACGAACCCAAACCCAAACCCTAACCCTAACCCGTACCTAAACCCTAACCCTAACCCTAACCCTAACCCAAACTCTAACCCTAAACCTAAACATAACGCTAAACCAAACCCTAACCCTAACCCTCAACCTAACCCTAACCAAAACCCTAATCCAGACACTAACCCTAACCCAAAATCTAACCCTAACCCTAAACCTAACCTAAACCCTAACCCTAATCCTAACACTAATCCTAACCCTAACCCAAACCCAAACCTTCACCCTTACTATAACCCTAACCCTAACCCTAACCCAAATCCAAAATTTAACCCTAACACTAAACCTAAACCTAACCCAAACCCAAACCCTAACCCTAACCCTAACCCAAAACCAAACCCTACCCCTAAACCTAACCCGAACCCTAAACCAAACCCAAACCCTAACCTTAAACTTAACCCTAAACCTAACCCAAACCCAAACTCTAAACTTAACCCTAACCCTAACCCAAACCGTAACTCTAACCCTAATCCTAACCCTAACCCAAAACCTAGACCTAACCCTAACCTTAACCCTAAGCCAAACCCTAACTCTAACACTAACCTTAACCCTAACTCTAAACCAAACCCTAACCCAAACCCTAATCCTAACCCTAACCGTAACCTAACCCAAACCCAAACCCTAACCCTAACCCTAACCCTAACCCAAACACAAAACCTAACCCTAAACTTAACCCTAACCCTAACCCTAACCCTAACCAAAACCCTAATCCAGACACTAACACTAACCCAAAACCTAACCCTAACCCTAACCCTAAAGCTTACCCTAACCAAAACACGAACCCAAACCCAAACCCTAACCCTAACCCGTACCTAAACCCTAACCCTAACCCTAACCCTAACCCAAACTCTAACACTAAACCTAAACATAACGCTAAACCAAACCCTAAACCTAACCCTAACCAAAACCCTAATCCAGACACTAACCCTAACCCAAAATCTAACCCTAAGCCTAAACCAAACCTAAACCCTAACCCTAATCCTAACACTAATCCTAACCCTAACCCAAACCCAAACCTTCACCCTTACTATAACCCTAACCCTAACCCTAACCCAAATCCAAAATTTAACCCTAACACTAAACCTAAACCTAACCCAAACCCAAACCCTAACCCTAACCCTAACCCAAACCCAAACCCTAACACTAACCCTAACCCAATCCCAAACCTTAACCTTAAACCTAACCGTAACCCAAACCGTAACTCTTACCCTAATCCTAACGCTAACCCAAACCCTAACCTTAACCCTAAACTTAACTCTAAACCTTACCTTAACCCTAACCCAAACCCTATCCCTAACCCTAAATTTAACTCTAAACCAAACACTAACCCTAACACTAACCCTAACCCTAACCCTAACCCTAACCCTAATGCTAAACCAAACCCTAATCCCAACCCTAAACTTAACCCTAAACCAAACCCTAACCCTAACCGAAACCCTAACCCTAACCATAACCCTAACCTAACCCAAACCCAAACCCTAACCCTAACTCTTACCCTAACCCTAACCCAAACCCTAACCCTAAAAGTAACCCTAACCCGAAAGTTAACCCAAATTAAACCCTAAAACTAACACTAATCCTAAACCTAACCATAAACCTAACCCTAACCCAAATCCTAACCCTAACCCTAACCCTAACATAACCCAAACCCAAACCCTACCCTAACCCTAATCTAACCCAAACCCCAAACCAAACCCTAACCCTAACCCTAAACCTAACACAAACCCGAAACCTAACCGTAACCCTAACCCTAACCCAAACCCAAACCCTAACCTTAAACCTAACCCTAACTCTAACCCTAACCGTAACCCAAACCCTAAACATAATCCTAACCCAAACCCTAATCCTAACCTTAACCCTATCCCTATCGCAAACACTAACCCTAACACAAACCATAACATAACACTAGCCCTAACCCTAAACCTAACCCTAACCCAAACAAATACCCTAAACCTAACCCTAACCCTATCCATAACCCTAACACAAACCCTAACATAACACTAACCCTAACCCAAACCCTAATCCTAAACCTAACCAAAACCATAACACTAACCATAAACCTAACCCAAACCCAAACCCTAACGCTAACCCTAACCCTAACCCTAAACCTAACCCTAACCCAAACCCTAACCCTAACCCAAACCAAAGCCTAAACCTAACCCTAACCCTAACCCTAACAAAACCCAAATGCAAACCCAAACCCTAACCCTAACCCTAACAAAACCCAAACCCTAACCCTAACCCTAACCCTAACCCAAACCCTAATCCTAACCCTAACCCTAACATTATCCCTATCCCAAATCCACACCCTTAACCTAAACCTAACACTAAACCTAACCCTAACCCACACTCAAACCCTAACCCTAACGCTAACCCTAACCCTAACCCTAACCCTAACCCTAACCCTATCCCTAAACCTAACCCTAACCCAAATCCTAAACCTAACACTAAACCTAAACCTAACCCACACTCAAACCCTAACCCTAACCCTAACCCTTAACCAAACCCAAACCCTAACATTAACCCTAACCCTAACCCTAACCCAAACCCAAAATTTAACCCTAACGCTAAACCTAACCCTAACACAAACCCAAAAGCAAACCATAACCCTAACCCAAATCCAAACCCTAACGCTAACCCTAACCCTATTCTAACCCAAACCCAAACCCTACCCTTAACCCTAACCCGAACCCAAACCGTAACTCTAACCCTAATCCTAACCCTAACCCAAACACTAACCCTAACCATCAACTTAACCCTAAGCTAAATCCTAACCCTAACACTGACCTTAACCCTAACCCTAAACCTAACCCTAACCCTAACCCAAACCCTAACCCTAACCCTAAACTTAACATTGAAACAAACCCTAACCCTAACCCTAAACCTAAACATTACCCTAACCCTAACCCAAATCCTAACCCTAATTCTAAACTTAACCCTAAACCAAACCCTACTCCTAACCCTAACCCTAACCTAACCCAAAACCAAACCTTAACCCTAACCCTAACCCAAAACCTAACCCTAACCCTAACCCTAATATTACCCAATCCCAAACCCTAACCCTAACCCTAATCTAACCCAAATCCAAACCCAAACCCTAACCCTAAACCTAATCCAAAACCTAACCCAAACCCTAACCCTAACCGTAACCCTAACAATAATCCTAACCCTAACCCAAACCCTAAACCTAATCCTAACCCAAACCCTAACCCTAACGTTAACCGTAACCCTAACCCAAACCCTAAGCCTAACCATAACCCTAACCCAAACAATAACCTAAGACTAACCCTAACACAAACCCTAACCCTAACCCTCACGCAAAACCTAAACCTAACCCTAACCCTAACCCTAACCCTCACCCTAACCCTAAACCTAACCCAAACGCAAACCCTAATGCTACCCCTAACCCTAACCCTAAACCTAAACCAAACAATAACCCTAAACCTAACCCTAACGCTAACCCTATCCCTAACACTAACACTAAGCTTAACCCCTAATCCCTATCCACTAGCCCTAACCCTAACCCAAACTCTAAACTTAACCCTAACCCTAACTCTAACCCTAACCCTAACTCAAACCCTAACGCTAATCCTAACCCTAACCCTAACCCAAAACCAAAACCTAACCCTAAACCTAACCCTAACCCTAACAAAAAACCCTAACGCTAATCCTAACCCTAAACCTAAACCTAAACCAAAACCTAGCCTTAACCCTAACCCTAACCCTAACCCTAATCCTAACCCTAACCCTAAACCTAACCCTAACCCTAACCCTAAACCTAACCCTAACGCAAACCCAAACCCTAACACAAACGCAAACCCTAACCCTAACCCAAACCTTAACCCTAACCCTAACCCTAACCCTAACCCTAACCCTAACCCAAACCCAAAATTTAACCCTAACACTAAACCTAACCCTAAACCAAACCCAAACCCTAACCCTAACCCTAACCCAAAACCAAACCCTACCCCTAAACCTAACCCGAACCCTAAACCAAACCCAAACCCTAACCTTAAACTTAACCCTAAACCTAACCCAAACCCAAACTCTAAACTTAACCCTAACCCTAACCCAAACCGTAACTCTAACCCTAATCCTAACCCTAACCCAAAACCTAGACCTAACCCTAACCTTAACCCTAAGCCAAACCCTAACTCTAACACTAACCTTAACCCTAACTCTAAACCAAACCCTAACCCAAACCCTAATCCTAACCCTAACCGTAACCTAACCCAAACCCAAACCCTAACCCTAACCCTAACCCTAACCCAAACACAAACCCTAACCCTAACCTTAACCCAAACCCAAACCCTAACCTTAAACCTAACCGTAACCCAAACCGTAACTCTTACCCTAATCCTAACGCTAACCCAAACCCTAACCCTAACCCTAAACTTAACCCTAAACCTAACCTTAACGCTAAC
The DNA here is from genome assembly GCA_035773235.1 of Eospalax fontanierii. Classification (NCBI taxonomy): domain Eukaryota; kingdom Metazoa; phylum Chordata; class Mammalia; order Rodentia; family Spalacidae; genus Eospalax; species Eospalax fontanierii. The sequence goes on along the minus strand of CM069549.1, from coordinate 46,898,552 downwards.
CCAAACCCTATCCCTAACCCTAAACTTAACTCTAAACCAAACACTAACCCTAACCCTAACCCTAACCCTAACCCTAACCCTAACCCTAACGCTAAACCAAACCCTAATCCTAACCCTAAACTTAACCCTAAACCAAACCCTAACCCTAACCGAAACCCTAACCCTAACCATAACCCTAACCTAACCCAAACCCAAACCCTAACGCTAACTCTTACCCTAACCCTAACCCAAACCCTAACCGTAAAAGTAACCCTAACCCTAAAGTTAACCCAAATTAATCCCTAACCCTAACACTAATCCTAAACCTAACCATAACCCTAACCCTAACCCAAATCCTAACCCTAACCCTAACCCTAACATAACCCAAACCCAAACCCTACTCTAACACTAATCTAACCCAAACCCCAAACCAAACCCTAACCCTAATCCTAACCCTAAACCTAACCCAAACCCGAAACCTAACCGTAACCCTAACCCTAACCCTAACCCAAACCCTAACCTTAAACCTAACCCTAACTCTAACCCTAACCGTAACCCAAACCCTAAACATAATCCTAACCCAAACCCTAATCCTAACCTTAACCCTATCCCTAACGCAAACCCTAACCCAAACCCTAACCCTAACACAACCCATAACATAACACTAACCCTAAACCTAAACCTAACCCTAAACCAAACAAATACCCTAAACCTAACCATTACCCTATCCATAACCCTAACACAAACCCTAACATAACACTAACCCTAACCCAAACCCTAATCCTAAACCTAACCAAAATCCTAACACTAACCATAAACCTAACCCAAACCCAAACCCTAACGCTAACCCTAACCCTAACCCTAAACCTAACCCTAACCCAAACACTAACCCTAACCCAAACCAAAGCCTAAACCTAACCCTAACCCTAACCCTAATATTACCCAATCCCAAACCCTAACCCTAACCCTAATCTAACCCAAATCCAAACCCAAACCCTAACCCTAATCCTAATCCAAAACCTAACCCAAACCCTAACCCTAACCGTAACCCTAACTATAATCCTAACCATAAC
>CM069549.1:46872500-46882500 GCA_035773235.1 Eospalax fontanierii | reverse complement strand
CAAAACGCTAATCCTGACACTAACCCTAACCCAAAACCTAACCCTAACCCTAAACCTAACATAACCCCAAACCCTAACCTTAACACTACCCCTAACCCAAACCCAAACCCTAACCCTAACCCTAACCCTAACCCAAACCATCACCTAACACTAACCCTAACCCAAACCCTAACCCTAATCCTCACACAAAACCTAACTCTAACCCTAACCCTAACCCAAAACCAAATCCTAAACATAACACTAAACTTAACCCTAACCCAAACCCTAATCCTAACCCAAACCCAAACCCAAACCCTAACCCTAACCATAACCCTAACTCTAACCCTAACTCAAAACCTAACCCTAACCCTAACCCTAACCGAAACCCTAACACTAACCCTAACCGTAACCTAACCCAAACCCAAACCCTAACCCTAACTCTTACCCTAACCCTAACCCAAACCCTAAACCTAACCGTACCCCTAACCCAAACCGTAATCCTATCCCTAAACTTAACCCTAAATCAAACCCTAACCCTAACACTAATCCTAAACCTAACCCTAAACCTAACCCTAACCCAAATCCTAACCCTAACCCTAACCCTAACATAACCCAAACCCAAACCCTACCCTAACCCTAATCTAACCCAAACCCCAACCAAAACCCTAACCAAACCCTAACCATATCCCTAACCCTAACCCTAACCCAAATCCAAAATTTAACCCTAACACTAAACCTAAACCTAACCCAAACACAAACCCTAATCCTAACCCTAACCCAAACCCATACCCTAACCCTAACAATAACCCTAACCCAAACCCAAACCCTAACCTTAAACCTAACCGTAACCCAAACCGTAACACTTACCCTAATCCTAACGCTAACCCAAACCCTCACCCTAACCCTAAACTTAACCCTAAACCTACCCCTAACCCTAACCCAAACCCTATCCCTAACCCTAAACCCTAAACCAAACACTAACACTAACACTAACCCTAACCCTAACCCTAACGCTAAACCAAACCCTAATCCTAACCCTAAACTTAACACTAAACCAAACCCTAACCCTAACCGAAACCCTAACCCTAACCCTAACCCTAACCTAACCCAAACCCAAACCCTCACCCTAACTCTTACCCTAACCCTAACCCAAACCCTAACCCTAACCGTAACCCTAACCCAAACCGTAACCCTAACCCTAAACTTAACCCTAAATCAAACCCTAAACCTAACACTAATCCTAAACCTAACCGTAACCCTAAACCTAACCCAAATCCTAACCCTAACCCTAACCCTAACAGAACATAAACCCAAACCCTACCCTAACCCTAATCTAACCCAAACCCCAACCCAAACCCTAACCCTTACCCTAAACCAAACCCAAAACCGAAACCTAACCCTAACCATAACCCTAACCCTAACCCAAACCCTAACCTTAAACGTAATCCTAACTCTAACCCTAACCCAAACCCTAAACATAATCCGAACCCAAACCCTAATCCTAAACTTAACCCTAACCCTAACGCAAACTCTAACCCTAACCCTAACCCAAACCCTAATCCTAACCATAACCCTAAACCTAACCCTAACCCTAACCCTAACCCTAACACTAACCCTAACCCAAACCCTAACCCAAACCCTAATCCTAAACTTCACCCTAACCCTAACGCAAACCCTAACCCTAACCCTAACCCTAACCCTAATCCTAACCCTAACCCTAAACCTAACCCTAACCCTAACCCTAACCCAAACCCTAACCCAAACCCTAATCCTAACCTTAACCCTAACCCTAACCCAAACCCTAACCCTAACCCTCACACAAAACCTAACACTAACCATAACCCTAACTCAAAATCTAACCCTAATCCTAACCCTAACCCTAAACATAACCCTAACCCTAACCGTAACACTATCCCTAATCCAAACCCTAACCCTAACCCTCACCCTAACCGTAACCAAAACGCTAATCCTGACACTAACCCTAACACAAAACATAACCCTAACCCTAAACCTAACATAACCCCCAACCCTAACCTTAACCCTACCCTAACCCAAACCCAAACCCTAACCCTAACCCTAACCCTAACCCAAACCATAACCTAACACTAACCCTAACCCAAAACCTAACCCTAATCCTCACACAAAACCTAACTCTAACCCTAAACCTAACCCAAAACCAAACAATAAACCTAACACTAAACTTAACCCTAACCCAAACCCTAATCCTAACCCAAACCCAAACCCAAACAGTAACCCTAAGTCTAACCCTAACTCAAAACCTAACCCTAATCCTAACCCTAAACCTAATCCTAACCCTAACCCTAACCGTAACCCTATCCCTAATCCTAACCCTAAACCTAACCATTACCCTAACCCTAACCCTAACCCTAATCCTGAAACTAACCCTAAACCAAAAGTTAACCCTAACCCTAAATCTAACCTAAACCCAAACCCTAATCTTAACCCTACCCCTAACCCAAACCCAACCCATAAACCTTACCCTAAACCTAACACTAACCCTAAGCATAAACCTAAACCTTAACCAAACCCAAACCCTAACCCTAACCCTAAACCTAACCCTAACCCAATCCCTAACCCAAACCCAAATCCTAATACTAACCCTAACCATTACCCAAACACTAAACCTAACCCTAACCCAAACTGTAACCCTAACCCTAAACATAACGCTAAACCAAACCCTAACCCTAACACTAACCCTAACCTAATCCTAACCCTAAACCTAACCCTATCAAAAACCCTAACACTAAACCTAATCCTAAACCAAACCCTCACACAAACCGTAACCCAAACCCTAACCCTAACACTAACCCTCACCCAAACCCTAACCCAAAGCCTAATCCTAACCTTAACCCTAATCCTAACGCAAACCCTAACCCTAACCCTAACCCTAACCCTAATCCTAACCCTAACCCTAAACCTAACCCTAACCCTAACCCTAACCCTAACCCTAACCCAAACCCTAACCCAAACCCTAATCCTAACCTTAACCCTAACCCTAACCCAAACCCTAAACCTAACCCTCACACAAAACCTAACACTAAACAAAACCCTAACTCAAAACCTAACCCTAATCCTAACCCTAACCCTAATCCTAACCCTAACCCTAACCGTAACCCTATCCCTAATCCTAACCTTAACCCTAACCCTAACTCTCACCCTAACCCTCACCAAAACGCTAATCCTGACACTAACCCTAACCCAAAACCTAACCCTAACCCTAAACCTAACATAACCCCAAACCCTAACCTTAACACTACCCCTAACCCAAACCCAAACCCTAACCCTAACCCTAACCCTAACCCAAACCATAACCTAACACTAACCCTAACCCAAACCCTAACCCTAATCCTCACACAAAACCTAACTCTAACCCTAACCCTAACCCAAAACCAAATCCTAAACATAACACTAAACTTAACCCTAACCCAAACCCTAATCCTAACCCAAACCCAAACCCAAACCCTAACCCTAACCATAACCCTAACTCTAACCCTAACTCAAAACCTAACCCTAACCCTAACCCTAACCGAAACCCTAACACTAACCCTAACCGTAACCTAACCCAAACCCAAACCCTAACCCTAACTCTTACCCTAACCCTAACCCAAACCCTAAACCTAACCGTACCCCTAACCCAAACCGTAACCCTATCCCTAAACTTAACCCTAAATCAAACCCTAACCCTAACACTAATCCTAAACCTAACCCTAAACCTAACCCTAACCCAAATCCTAACCCTAACCCTAACCCTAACATAACCCAAACCCAAACCCTACCCTAACCCTAATCTAACCCAAACCCCAACCAAAACCCTAACCTAACCCTAACCATATCCCTAACCCTAACCCTAACCCAAATCCAAAATTTAACCCTAACACTAAACCTAAACCTAACCCAAACACAAACCCTAATCCTAACCCTAACCCAAACCCATACCCTAACCCTAACAATAACCCTAACCCAAACCCAAACCCTAACCTTAAACCTAACCGTAACCCAAACCGTAACACTTACCCTAATCCTAACGCTAACCCAAACCCTAACCCTAACCCTAAACTTAACCCTAAACCTAACCCTAACCCTAACCCAAACCCTATCCCTAACCCTAAACTTAACCCTAAACCAAACACTAACACTAACACTAACCCTAACCCTAACCCTAACGCTAAACCAAACCCTAATCCTAACCCTAAACTTAACACTAAACCAAAACCTAACCCTAACGGAAACCCTAACCCTAACCCTAACCCTAACCTAACCCAAACCCAAACCCTCACCCTAAATCTTACCCTAACCCTAACCCAAACCCTAACCCTAACAGTAACCCTAACCCAAACCGTAACCCTAACCCTAAACTTAACCCTAAATCAAACCCTAAACCTAACACTAATCCTAAACCTAACCGTAACCCTAAACCTAACCCAAATCCTAACCCTAACCCTAACCCTAACAGAACATAAACCCAAACCCTACCCTAACCCTAATCTAACCCAAACCCCAACCCAAACCCTAACCCTAACCCTAACCCTAAACCTAACCCAAAACCGAAACCTAACCCTAACCATAACCCTAACCCTAACCCAAACCCTAACCTTAAACATAATCCTAACTCTAACCCTAACCCAAACCCTAAACATAATCCGAACCCAAACCCTAATCCTAAACTTAACCCTAACCCTAACGCAAACTCTAACCCTAACCCTAACCCAAACCCTAATCCTAACCATAACCCTAAACCTAACCCTAACCCTAACCCTAACCCTAACACTAACCCTAACCCAAACCCTAACCCAAACCCTAATCCTAAACTTCACCCTAACCCTAACGCAAACCCTAACCCTAACCCTAACCCTAATCCTAACCCTAACCCTAAACCTAACCCTAACCCTAACCCTAACCCAAACCCTAACCCAAACCCTAATCCTAACCTTAACCCTAACCCTAACCCAAACCCTAACCCTAACCCTCACACAAAACCTAACACTAACCATAACCCTAACTCAAAACCTAAGCCTAATCCTACCCTAACCCTAATCATAACCCTAACCCTAACCGTAACTCTATCCCTAATCCAAACCCTAACCCTAACCCTCACCCTACCCGTAACCAAAACGCTAATCCTGACACTAACCCTAACACAAAACATAACCCTAACCCTAAACCTAACATAACCCCAAACCCTAACCTTAACCCTACCCTAACCCAAACCCAAACCCTAACCCTAACCCTAACCCTAACCCAAACCATAACCTAACACTAACCCTAACCCAAACCCTAACCCTAATCCTCACACAAAACCTAACTCTAACCCTAAACCTAACCCAAAACCAAACAATAAACCTAACACTAAACTTAACCCTAACCCAAACCCTAATCCTAACCCAAACCCAAACCCAAACAGTAACCCTAAGTCTAACCCTAACTCAAAACCTAACCCTAATCCTAACCCTAAACCTAATCCTAACCCTAACCCTAACCATAACCCTATCCCTAATCCTAACCCTAAACCTAACCATTACCCTAACCCTAACCCTAACCCTAATCCTGACACTAACCCTAAACCAAAAGTTAACCCTAACCCTAAATCTAACCTAAACCCAAACCCTAATCTTAACCCTACCCCTAACCCAAACCCAACCCCTAAACCTTACCCTAAACCTAACACTAACCCTAAGCATAAACCTAAACCTTACCCAAACCCAAACCCTAAGCCTAACCCTAAACCTAACCCTAACCCAATCCCTAACCCAAACCCAAACCCTAATACTAACCCTAACCATTACCCAAACACTAAACCTAACCCTAACCCAAACTGTAACCCTAACCCTAAACATAACGCTAAACCAAACCCTAACCCTAACACTAACCCTAACCTAATCCTAACCCTAAACCTAACCCTATCACAAACCCTAACACTAAACCTAATCCTAAACCAAACCCTCACACAAACCGTAACCCAAACCCTAACCCTAACTCTAACCCTCACCCAAACCCTAACCCAAAGCCTAATCCTAACCTTAACCCTAATCCTAACGCAAACCCTAACCCTAACCCTAACCAAAACCCTAACCCTAATCCTAACCCTAACCCTAAACCTAACCCTAACCCTAACCCTAACCATAACCCTAACCCAAACCCTAACCCAAACCCTAATCCTAACCTTAACCCTAACCCTAACCCAAACCCTAACCCTAACCCTCACACAAAACCTAACACTAACCAAAACCCTAACTCAAAACCTAACCCTAATCCTAACCCTAACCCTAATCCTAACCCTAACCCTAACCGTAACCCTATCCCTAATCCTAACCTTAACCCTAACCCTAACCCTCACCCTAACCCTCACCAAAACGCTAATCCTGACACTAACCCTAACCCAAAACCTAACCCTAACCCTAAACGTAACATAACCCCAAACCCTAACCTTAACACTACCCCTAACCCAAACCCAAACCCTAACCCTAACCCTAACCCTAACCCAAACCATAACCTAACACTAACCCTAACCCAAACCCTAACCCTAATCCTCACACAAAACCTAACTCTAACCCTAACCCTAACCCAAAACCAAATCCTAAACATAACACTAAACTTAACCCTAACCCAAACCCTAATCCTAACCCAAACCAAACCCAAACCCTAACCCTAACCATAACCCTAACTCTAACCCTAACTCAAAACCTAACCCTAATCCTAACCCTAAACCTAATCCTAACCCTAACCCTAACCGTAACCCTATCCCCAATCCTAACCCTAAACCTAACCCTAACCCTAACACTAACCCTAACCCTAATCCTGATACTAACCCTAAACCAAAAGCTAACCCTAACCCTAAATCTAACCTAAACCCAAACCCTAATCTTAACCCTACCCCTAAACCAAACCCAACCCCTAAACCTTACCCTAAACCTAACACTAACCCTAAGCATAAACCTAACCCTTACCCAAACCCAAACCCTAAACCTAACCCTAACCCAATCCCTAACCCAAACCTAAACCCTAACCCTAACCCTAACCATTACCCAAACCCTAAACCTAACCCTAACCCAAACTGTAACCCAAACCCTAAACATAACGCTAAACCAAACCCTAACCCTAACACTAACCCTAACCTAAACCTAACCCTAAACCTAACCCTATCCCAAACCCTAACACTAAACCTAATCCTAAACCAAATCTTCACACAAACCGTAACCCAAACCCTAACCCTAACACTAACCCTAACACAAACCCTAACCTTAATCCTAACCCTAACACTAACCCAAACCCTAATCCTAACCCTAACCATAAATCTAACCCTAAACCAAATCCTAATACTAACACTAACCCTAACTCTAACCCTAACCTTAACACTAAACTGAACCTAACCAAAACCCAAACCATAACCCTAAACCTAACTCTAACCCTAACCCAAAACCTAACCCTAATCCTAACCCTAAACCTAACCCTAACCCTAACCCTAACCCTAACCCAAACCCTAACCTTAAACCTAACCCTAACTCTAACCCTAACCCTAATCCAAACCCTAAACATAATCCTAACCCAAACCCTAATCCTAAACTTAACCCTAAACCTAACGCAAACCCTAACCCTAACCCTAACCCTAACCCTAATCCTAACCCTAACCCTAAACCTAAGCCTAACCCTAACCCTAACCCTAACCCTAACCCTCACCCAAACCCTAACCCAAAGCCTAATCCTAACCTTAACCCTAATCCTAACGCAAACCCTAACCCTAACCCTAACCCTAACCCTAACCCTAACCCTAATCCTAACACTAACCCTAAACCTAACCCTAACCCTAACCCTAACCCTAACCCAAACCCTAACCCAAATCATAATCTTAACCTTAACCCTAACCCTAACCAAAACCCTAACACTAACCCTCACACAAAACCTAACACTAACCAATACCCTAACTCAAAACCTAACCCTAATCCTAACCCTAACCCTAATCCTAAACCTAACCCTAACGGTAACCCTATCCCTAATCCTAACCTTAACCCTAACCCTAACCCTCACCCTTACCCTCACCAAAACGCTAATCCTGACACTAACCCTAACCCAAAACCTAACCCTAACCCTAAACCTAACATAACCCCAAACCCTAACCTTAACACTACCCCTAACCCAAACCCAAACCCTAACCCTAACCCTAACCCTAACCCAAACCATAACCTAACACTAACCCTAACCCAAACCCTAACCCTAATCCTCACACAAAACCTAACTCTAACCCTAACCCTAACCCAAAACCAAACCCTAAACATAACACTAAACATAACCCTAACCCAAACCCTAATCCTAACCCAAACCCAAACCCAAACCCTAACCCTAACCATAACCCTAACTCTAACCCTAACTCAAAACCTAAACCTAATCCTAACCCTAAACCTAAACCTAACCCTAACCCTAACCGTAACCCTATCCCTAATCCTAACCCTAAACCTAACCCTAACCCTAACCCTAACCCTAACCCTAATCCTGATACTAACCCTAAACCAAAAGCAAACCCTAACCCTAAATCTAACCTAAACCCAATCCCTAATCTTAACCCTACCCCTAACCCAAACCCAACCCCTAAACCTTACCCTAAACCTAACACTAACCCTAAGCATAAACCTAACCCTTACCCAAACCCAAACCCTAAACCTAACCCTAACCCAATCCCTAACCCAAACCTAAACCCTAACCCTAACCCTAACCATTACCCAAACCCTAAACCTAACCCTAACCCAAACTGTAACCTGAACCCTAAACATAACGCTAAACCAAACCCTAACCCTAACACTAACCCTAACCTAAACCTAACCCTAAACCTAACCCTATCCCAAACCCTAACACTAAACCTAATCCTAAACCAAACCCTCACACAAACCGTAACCCAAACCCTAACCCTAACACTAACCCTAACACAAACCCTAACCTTAATCCTAACCCTAACACTAACCCAAACCCTAACCCTAACCCTAACCATAAATCTAACCCTAAACCAAAACCTAATACTAACACTGACCCTAAACCTAACTCTAACCCTAACCTTAACACTAAACTGAACCTAACCAAAACCCAAACCCTAACCCTAAACCTAACTCTAACCCTAACCCAAAACCTAACCCTAATCCTAACCCTAAACCTAATCCTAACCATAACCCTAACCGTAACCCTATCCGTAATCCTAACCCTAACCCTTACTCTAACCCTCACACTAAACCTAAACCAAACCATAACCCTCATACTAACCCTAACCCAAACCATAACCCTATCCCTAAACCTTTCCTAAACTCAAACCCTAACCTTAAACCTAACCCTAATCCTAACCTAACCCAAACCCAAACGTTAACCCTGACTCTAACCGTACCTCTAACCCAAACCCAAACTTTAACCCTAACCCTCACCCAACCCTAAACCAAACATTAACCCTAAACCTAAGCCTAACCCTAACCCTAACCAAAACCCTAAACTTAACCTTAATCCTAACCCTAACCCTAATCCTAACCCTAACCCTAACCCTAACCCTAAACTTAACCCTAACCAAAACCCAAACCCTAACCCTAACCCTAACCCAAACCCTAACTCTAACCCTGAACTTAACCCTTAACCGAACCCTAACCCTAACCCTAACCCTAACCCTAACCCTAACCCTAACCCGAACCCTAACCCAAACCCAAACACTAACGCTAACCCTAACCCTAACCCTAAACCTAACCCTAGCCCAAACCCTAACGCTAACCCAAACCAAAGCCTAAACCTATCCCTAACCCTAACAAAATTCAAATGCAAACCCAAACCCTAACCCTAACCCTGAACTTAACCCTAAACCTAGCCCTAACCCTAACCCAAACCCTATCCCTAACCCTAAACTTAACCCTAAACCAAACACTAACACTAACACTAACCCTAACCCTAACCCTAACGCTAAACCAAACCCTAATCCTAACCCTAAACTTAACACTAAACCAAACCCTAACCCTAACCGAAACCCTAACCCTAACCCTAA
>CM069549.1:46832500-46867500 GCA_035773235.1 Eospalax fontanierii | reverse complement strand
CCCTAACCCAAACCCTAAGCCTAACCATAACCCTAAACCAAACCATAACCTAACACTAACCCTAACACAAACCCTAACCCTAACCCTCATGCAAAACCTAAACCTAACACTAACCCTAACCCTAACCCTAACCCTAAGCCTAACCAAAACCCAAACCCTAATGCTACCCCTAACCCTAACCCTAAACCTAAACCAAACCCTAACCCTAAACGTAACACTAATGCTAACCCTATCCCTAAACCTAACACTAAGCTTAACCCCTAATCCCTAACCACTAGCCCTAACCGTAAACCTAACCCTAACCCAAACCCTCAACTTAACCCTAACCCTAACTATAACCCTAACCCTAACTCAAACCCTAACCCTAATACAAACCCAAAACCTAACCCTAACCCTAACCCTAACCCTAACACAAACCCTAAACCTAACCCTAACCCTAAAACTAACCCTAACCCAAACCCAAACCCTAACACAAACAGAAACCCTAACCCTAACACTAACCGTAACCCTAACCCTAACCTAACCCTAACCCAAACCAAAACCCTAACACTAACACTAAACCTAACCCAAACCCAAACACTAAGGCTAACCCTAAACCTAACCCGAACCCAAACCCAAACTCTAACCGTAACCCTTGCGCTAAACCTAACCCTAACCCTAAACTTAACCCTAAACCAAACCCTAACCCTAACACTAACCCTAACTCTAACACTAAACCTAACCCTAACCCTATCCATAACCCTAACCCAAACCCTAACATAACACTAACCCTAACCCAAACCCTAATCATAAACCTAACCAAAATCCTAACACTAACCATAAACCTAACCCAAACTCAAACCCTAACGCTAACCCTAACCCTAACCCTAAACCTAACCCTAACCCAACCCCTAACGCTAACCCAAACCAAAGCCTAAACCTAACCCTAACTCTAACCCTAACAAAACCCAAATGCAAACCCAAACCCTAACCCTAACCCTAACAAAACCCAAATCCTAACCCTAACCCTAACCCTAACCCAAACCCTAACCATAACCCTAACCCTAACCCAAAGCCTAAAACTAACCCTAACCCTAACCCTAACCCAAACCATAACCCTAACCCTAACTTTAACCCTAATGTTAACCCCAAACCTAACTCAATCTCAAAACCTAACCCTAACCCTAACCCTAACCCAAACCCTAAACCAAACCCTAACCCTAACCCTAACTCAAACCCTAACCATAAACCAAACCCTAACCCTAACCCTAACAATAAAACTAAACCTAACCGAAACCCAAACCCTAAACATAAGCCTAAACCTAACCCTAACTGAAACCCTAACCCTAACCCTAACCCTAACCCAAACCCTAACCCTAACCCTAACCCAAACCATAACCCTAACCCTAACCTTAACCCTAATGCTAACCCTAAACCTAACTCAAACTCAAACTCTAAACTTAACCCTAATCGTATCCCTAATACTAACCCTAATCCTAACCCTAACCCTAAAACTAACCCTAACCCTAACCCTAACCCTAACCGTAACCCTAACCATAACCTAACCCTAACCCAAACCCAAACCCAAAGACTAACCCTAACACTAAACCTAACTCTAACCCAAACCGAAACCCTAACCCTAACCCTAACCCAAAAAAGAACGTAACCCTAACCCTAACCCTATCCATAACCCTAACCAAACCCCTAACCTAAAACTAACCCTAAACAAAACCCTAATCGTAACCCTAACCAAAACCCTTACACTAACCCTAAACCTAACCCAAACCCAAACCCTAAGGCTAACCCTAACCTAACCCTAACCAAAACCCAAACCCAAAGACTAACCCTAACACTAAACCTAACTCTAACCCAAACCCTAACCCTAACCCTAACCCTAACCCTAACCCAAACCCTAACATAACACTAACCCTAACCCAAACCCTAATCATAAACCTAACCAAAATCCTAACACTAACCATAAACCTAACCCAAAACCAAACCCTAACGCTAACCCTAACCCTAACCCTAAACCTAACCCTAACCCAACCCCTAGCGCTAACCCAAACCAAAGCCTAAACCTAACCCTAATCCTAACAGAACCCAAATGCAAACCCAAACCCTAACCCTAACCCTAACAAAACCCAAACCCTAACCCTAACCCTAACCCTAACCCAAACCCTAACCCTAACCCTAACCCTAACCCTAACCCAAACCCTAACCCTAACCCTAACCCTAACCGTATCCCTAACCCTAACCCAAACCCAAACCCTAACCCTAACACTAAACCTAACCCTAACCCACACCCAAACCCTAACCCTAACCCTAACCCTTAACCAAACGCAAACCCTAACATTAACCCTAACCCTAACCCTAACCTGTACCCAAACCCTAACCCTAATCGAAACCCTAACACTAAGCCTAAATTTAACCGTAAACCAACTCTTAACCCTAACGATAACCCTAACACTAACCCTATCCCGAATCCGAACCCTAAACCAAACCCTACCCTTAACCCTAACCCTAACCCAAACCGTAACTCTAACCCTAATCCTAAAACTAACCCAAACACTAACCCTAACCCTAAACTTAACCCTAAGCTAAATCCTAACCCTAAGACTGACCTTAACCCTAACCCTAACCCTAACCAAACCCTAACCCTAAGCCTAACCCTAACCTAACCCAAACCCAAACCCTAACCCTAACCCTAACCCTAACCCTAACCCTAATTCTAACACTAACCCAAACCCTAACCCTAACACTAACCCTAAAGTTAACATTGAAACAAACCCTAACCCTAACCCTAACCCTAACCCTAACCCTAACCCTAAAACAAACCCTAACCCTAACTCTAAAGTTAACCCTAAACCAAACCCTAACCCTAACCGTAACCCTAACCTAACCCAAAACCAAACCCTAACCCTAACACTAACCCTAAATCTAACCTTAACCCTAACCCTAACCCTAACCCAAAACCTAACCCTAACCCTAACCCTAATATTACCCAAACCCAAACCCTAACCCTAACCCTAATCTAACCCAAATCGAAACCCAAACCCTAACCCTAATCCTAATCCAAAACCTAACCCACACCCTAACCCTAACCCTAACCATAACCCTAACCCAAACCCTAACCTTAACCCTAGCCCTAAATATAATCCTAACCCTAACCCAAACCCTAAACCTAATCCTATCCCAAAACCTAATCCTAACGTTAACCCTAACCCTAACCCAAACCCTAAGCCTAACCATAACCCTAAACCAAACCATAACCTAACACTAACCCTAACACAAACCCTAACCCTAACCCTCATGCAAAACCTAAACCTAACACTAACCCTAACCCTAACCCTAACCCTAAGCCTAACCAAAACCCAAACCCTAATGCTACCCCTAACCCTAACCCTAAACCTAAACCAAACCCTAACCCTAAACGTAACACTAATGCTAACCCTATCCCTAAACCTAACACTAAGCTTAACCCCTAATCCCTAACCACTAGCCCTAACCGTAAACCTAACCCTAACCCAAACCCTCAACTTAACCCTAACCCTAACTATAACCCTAACCCTAACTCAAACCCTAACCCTAATACAAACCCAAAACCTAACCCTAACCCTAACCCTAACCCTAACACAAACCCTAAACCTAACCCTAACCCTAAAACTAACCCTAACCCAAACCCAAACCCTAACACAAACAGAAACCCTAACCCTAACACTAACCGTAACCCTAACCCTAACCTAACCCTAACCCAAACCAAAACCCTAACACTAACACTAAACCTAACCCAAACCCAAACACTAAGGCTAACCCTAAACCTAACCCGAACCCAAACCCAAACTCTAACCGTAACCCTTGCGCTAAACCTAACCCTAACCCTAAACTTAACCCTAAACCAAACCCTAACCCTAACACTAACCCTAACTCTAACACTAAACCTAACCCTAACCCTATCCATAACCCTAACCCAAACCCTAACATAACACTAACCCTAACCCAAACCCTAATCATAAACCTAACCAAAATCCTAACACTAACCATAAACCTAACCCAAACTCAAACCCTAACGCTAACCCTAACCCTAACCCTAAACCTAACCCTAACCCAACCCCTAACGCTAACCCAAACCAAAGCCTAAACCTAACCCTAACTCTAACCCTAACAAAACCCAAATGCAAACCCAAACCCTAACCCTAACCCTAACAAAACCCAAATCCTAACCCTAACCCTAACCCTAACCCAAACCCTAACCCTAACCCTAACCCAAACCCTATCCCTAACCCTAACCGAAACCCAAACCCTAACCCTAACACTAAATCTAACCCTAACCCTAACCCCTAACCAAACCCAAACCCTAACATTAATCCTAACCCTAACCCTAACCTGTACCCAAACCCTAACCCTAATCGAAACACTAACACTAACCCTAAAGTTAATCGTAAAACAAATCTTAAACCTAAGGATAACCCTAACCCTAACCCTATCCCGAATCCGAACCCTAAACCAAACCCTACCCTTAACCCTAACCCTAACCCAAACCATAACTCTAACCCTAATCCTAAAACTAACCCAAACACTAACCCTAACCCTAAACTTAACCCTAAGCTAAATCCTAACCCTAAGACTGACCTTAACCCTAACCCTAACCCTAACCAAACCCTAAGCCTAACCCTAACCCTAACCTAACCCAAACCCAAACCCTAACCCTAACCCTAACCCTAACCCTAATTCTAACACTAACCCAAACTCTAACCCTAACCCTAACCCTAAACTTAACATTGAAACAAACCCTAACCCTAACCCTCATCCTAAACATAACCCTAACCCTAAATCAAACCCTAACCCTAACTCTAAACTTAACCCTAAACCATACCCTAAACTAACCATAACCCTAACCCTAACCCTAAACCAAACCCTAACCCTAACTCTAAACTTAACCCTAAACCAAACCCTAACCCTAACCCTAACCCTAACCTAACACAAAACCAAACCCTAACCCTAACACTAACCCTAAATCTAACCTTAACCCTAACCCTAACCCTAACCCAAAACCTAACCCTAACCCTAACCCTAATATTACCCAAACCCAAACCCTAACCCTAACCCTAATCTAACCCAAATCGAAACCCATACCCTAACCCTAATCCTAATCCAAAACCTAACCCAAACCCTAACCCTAACCCTAACCCTAACCCGAACCCTAACCCAAACCCTAACATTAACCCTAACCCTAACTCTAACCCAAATCCAAAGCTTAAACCTAACCCTAAACTTAACCCTAACTCAAACCCAAACCGTAAACCCTAACACTAAACCTAACCCTAACACAAACCCTAAACTAAACCTAACCCTAACACAAACAAATACCCTAACCCTAACCCTAACCCTAACCCTAACCCTAACCCAAACCCTAACCTTAACCCTAACCCTAACTATAATCCTAACCCTAACCCAAACCCTAAACCTAATCCTAACCCAAACCCTAACCCTAACGTTAACCCTAACCCTAACCCAAACCCTAAGCCTAACCATAACCCTAACCCAAACCATAACCTAACACTAACCCTAACACAAACCCTAACCCTAACCCTCACGCAAAACCTAAACCTAACCCTAACCCTAACCCTAACCCTAACCCTAAGCCTAACCCAAACCCAAACCCTAATGCTACCCCTAACCCTAACCCTAAACCTAAACCAAACCCTAACCCTAAACGTAACCCTAACGCTAACCCTATCCCTAACCCTAACACTATGCTTAACTCCTAATCCCTAAGCACTAGCCCTAACCCTAAACCTAATCCAAACCCAAACCCTAAACTTAACCCTAACCCTAACTCTAACCCTAACCCTAACTCAAACCCTAACCCTAATACTAACCGAAAACCTAACCCTAACCCTAACCCTAACCCAAACCCTAACCCTAACCCTAACCCTAAACCTAACCCTAACCCTAACCCTAAACCTAACCCTAACCCAAACCCTAACCCTAACACAAACACAAACCCCAACCCTAACCCTAACCGTAACCCTAACCATAACCTAACCCTAACCCAAACCCAAACCCAAAGACTAACCCTAACACTAAACCTAACTCTAACCCAAACCGAAACCCTAACCCTAACCCTAACCCAAAAAAGAACGTAACCCTAACCCTAACCCTATCCATAACCCTAACCAAACCCCTAACCTAAAACTAACCCTAAACAAAACCCTAATCATAACCCTAACCAAAACCCTTACACTAACCCTAAACCTAACCCAAACCCAAACCCTAAGGCTAACCCTAACCTAACCCTAACCAAAACCCAAACCCAAAGACTAACCCTAACACTAAACCTAACTCTAACCCAAACCCTAACCCTAACCGTAACCCTAACCCTAACCCAAACCCTAACATAACACTAACCCTAACCCAAACCCTAATCATAAACCTAACCAAAATCCTAACACTAACCATAAACCTAACCCAAAACCAAACCCTAACGCTAACCCTAACCCTAACCCTAAACCTAACCCTAACCCAAACCCTAACGCTAACCCAAACCAAAGCCTAAACCTAACCCTAATCCTAACAGAACCCAAATGCAAACCCAAACCCTAACCCTAACCCTAACAAAACCCAAACCCTAACCCTAACCCTAACCTAACCCAAACCCTAACCCTAACCCTAACCCTAACCCTAACCCAAACCCTAACCCTAACCCTAACCCTAACCGTACCCCTAACCCTAACCCAAACCCAAACCCTAACCCTAACACTAAACCTAACCCTAACCCACACCCAAACCCTAACCCTAACCCTAACACTTAACCAAACGCAAACCCTAATATTAACCCTAACCCTAACCCTAACCTGTACCCAAACCCTAACCCTAATCGAAACCCTAACACTAAGCCTAAAGTTAACCGTAAACCAACTCTTAACCCTAACGATAACCCTAACCCTAACCCTATCCCGAATCCGAACCCTAAACCAAACCCTACCCTTAACCCTAACCCTAACCCAAACCGTAACTCTAACCCTAATCCTGAAACTAACCCAAACACTAACCCTAACCCTAAACTTAACCCTAAGCTAAATCCTAACCCTAAGACTGACCTTAACCCTAACCCTAACCCTAACCAAACCCTAACCCTAAGCCTAACCCTAACCTAACCCAAACCCAAACCCTAACCCTAACCCTAACCCTAACACTAACCCTAATTCTAACACTAACCCAAACCCTAACCCTAACACTAACCCTAAAGTTAACATTGAAACAAACCCTAACCCTAACCCTAACCCTAACCCTAACCCTAACCCTAACCCTAAACCAAACCCTAACCCTAACTCTAAACTTAACCCTAAACCAAACCCTAACCCTAACCCTAACCCTAACCTAACCCAAAACCAAACCCTAACCCTAACACTAACCCTAAATCTAACCTTAACCCTAACCCTAACCCTAACCCAAAACCTAACCCTAACCCTAACCCTAATATTACCCAAACCCAAACCCTAACCCTAACCCTAATCTAACCCAAATCGAAACCCAAACCCTAACCCTAATCCTAATCCAAAACCTAACCCACACCCTAACCCTAACCCTAACCATAACCCTAACCCAAACCCTAACCTTAACCCTAGCCCTAAATATAATCCTAACCCTAACCCAAACCCTAAACCTAATCCTATCCCAAAACCTAATCCTAACGTTAACCCTAACCCTAACCCAAACCCTAAGCCTAACCATAACCCTAAACCAAACCATAACCTAACACTAACCCTAACACAAACCCTAACCCTAACCCTCATGCAAAACCTAAACCTAACACTAACCCTAACCCTAACCCTAACCCTAAGCCTAACCAAAACCCAAACCCTAATGGTACCCCTAACCCTAACCCTAAACCTAAACCAAACCCTAACCCTAAACGTAACACTAATGCTAACCCTATCCCTAAACCTAACACTAAGCTTAACCCCTAATCCCTAACCACTAGCCCTAACCGTAAACCTAACCCTAACCCAAACCCTCAACTTAACCCTAACCCTAACTATAACCCTAACCCTAACTCAAACCCTAACCCTAATACAAACCCAAAACCTAACCCTAACCCTAACCCTAACCCTAACACAAACCCTAAACCTAACCCTAACCCTAAAACTAACCCTAATACAAACCAAAACCCTAACACAAACAGAAACCCTAAACCCCACACCAACCAAAACCCCAACCCTAAACTAAACCACCCCCAACCCAAAACCCAAACACTAAAACCAAACCCAACCCACACCCAAACACTAAGGCTAACCCTAAACCTAACCCGAACCCAAACCCAAACTCTAACCGTAACCCTTGCGCTAAACCTAACCCTAACCCTAAACTTAACCCTAAACCAAACCCTAACCCTAACACTAACCCTAACTCTAACACTAAACCTAACCCTAACCCTATCCATAACCCTAACCCAAACCCTAACATAACACTAACCCTAACCCAAACGCTAATCATAAACCTAACCAAAATCCTAACACTAACCATAAACCTAACCCAAACCCAAACCCTAACGCTAACCCTAACCCTAACCCTAAACCTAACCCTAACCCAACCCCTAACGCTAACCCAAACCAAAGCCTAAACCTAACCCTAACTCTAACCCTAACAAAACCCAAATGCAAACCCAAACCCTAACCCTAACCCTAACAAAACCCAAATCCTAACCCTAACCCTAACCCTAACCCAAACCCTAACCCTAACCCTAACCCAAACCCTATCCCTAACCCTAACCGAAACCCAAACCCTAACCCTAACACTAAATCTAACCCTAACCCTAACCCCTAACCAAACCCAAACCCTAACATTAATCCTAACCCTAACCCTAACCTGTACCCAAACCCTAACCCTAATCGAAACACTAACACTAACCCTAAAGTTAATCGTAAAACAAATCTTAAACCTAAGGATAACCCTAACCCTAACCCTATCCCGAATCCGAACCCTAAACCAAACCCTACCCTTAACCCTAACCCTAACCCAAACCGTAACTCTAACCCTAATCCTAAAACTAACCCAAACACTAACCCTAACCCTAAACTTAACCCTAAGCTAAATCCTAACCCTAAGACTGACCTTAACCCTAACCCTAACCCTAACCAAACCCTAAGCCTAACCCTAACCCTAACCTAACCCAAACCCAAACCCTAACCCTAACCCTAACCCTAACCCTAACCCTAATTCTAACACTAACCCAAACTCTAACCCTAACCCTAACCCTAAACTTAACATTGAAACAAACCCTAACCCTAACCCTCATCCTAAACATAACCCTAACCCTAAATCAAACCCTAACCCTAACTCTAAACTTAACCCTAAACCATACCCTAAACTAACCATAACCCTAACCCTAACCCTAAACCAAACCCTAACCCTAACTCTAAACTTAACCCTAAACCAAACCCTAACCCTAACCCTAACCCTAACCTAACACAAAACCAAACCCTAACCCTAACACTAACCCTAAATCTAACCTTAACCCTAACCCTAACCCTAACCCAAAACCTAACCCTAACCCTAACCCTAATATTACCCAAACCCAAACCCTAACCCTAACCCTAATCTAACCCAAATCGAAACCCATACCCTAACCCTAATCCTAATCCAAAACCTAACCCAAACCCTAACCCTAACCCTAACCCTAACCCGAACCCTAACCCAAACCCTAACATTAACCCTAACCCTAACTCTAACCCAAATCCAAAGCTTAAACCTAACCCAAAACTTAACCCTAACTCAAACCCAAACCGTAAACCCTAACACTAAACCTAACCCTAACCCAAACCCTAAACTAAACCTAACCCTAACCCAAACAAATACCCTAACCCTAACCCTAACCCTAACCCTAACCCTAACCCAAACCCTAACCTTAACCCTAACCCTAACTATAATCCTAACCCTAACCCAAACCCTAAACCTAATCCTAACCCAAACCCTAACCCTAACGTTAACCCTAACCCTAACCCAAACCCTAAGCCTAACCATAACCCTAACCCAAACCATAACCTAACACTAACCCTAACACAAACCCTAACCCTAACCCTCACGCAAAACCTAAACCTAACCCTAACCCTAACCCTAACCCTAACCCTAAGCCTAACCCAAACCCAAACCCTAATGCTACCCCTAACCCTAACCCTAAACCTAAACCAAACCCTAACCCTAAACGTAACCCTAACGCTAACCCTATCCCTAACCCTAAGACTATGCTTACTCCTAATCCCTAAGCACTAGCCCTAACCCTAAACCTAATCCAAACCCAAACCCTAAACTTAACTCTAACCCTAACTCTAACCCTAACCCTAACTCAAACCCTAACCCTAATACTAACCGAAAACCTAACCCTAACCCTAACCCTAACCCAAACCCTAACCCTAACCCTAACCCTAAACCTAACCCTAACCCTAACCCTAAACCTAACCCTAACCCAAACCCTAACCCTAACACAAACACAAAACCCAACCCTAACCCTAACCGTAACCCTAACCATAACCTAACCCTAACCCAAACCCAAACCCAAAGACTAACCCTAACACTAAACCTAACTCTAACCCAAACCGAAACCCTAACCCTAACCCTAACCCAAAAAAGAACGTAACCCTAACCCTAACCCTATCCATAACCCTAACAAAACCCCTAACCTAAAACTAACCCTAAACAAAACCCTAATCGTAACCCTAACCAAAACCCTTACACTAACCCTAAACCTAACCCAAACCCAAACCCTAAGGCTAACCCTAACCTAACCCTAACCAAAACCCAAACCCAAAGACTAACCCTAACACTAAACCTAACTCTAACCCAAACCCTAACCCTAACCCTAACCCTAACCCTAACCCAAACCCTAACATAACACTAACCCTAACCCAAACCCTAATCATAAACCTAACCAAAATCCTAACACTAACCATAAACCTAACCCAAAACCAAACCCTAACGCTAACCCTAACCCTAACCCTAAACCTAACCCTAACCCAACCCCTAACGCTAACCCAAACCAAAGCCTAAACCTAACCCTAATCCTAACAGAACCCAAATGCAAACCCAAACCCTAACCCTAACCCTAACAAAACCCAAACCCTAACCCTAACCCTAACCCTAACCCAAACCCTAACCCTAACCCTAACCCTAACCCTAACCCAAACCCTAACCCTAACCCTAACCCTAACCGTATCCCTAACCCTAACCCAAACCCAAACCCTAACCCTAACACTAAACCTAACCCTAACCCACACCCAAACCCTAACCCTAACCCTAACCCTTAACCAAACGCAAACCCTAACATTAACCCTAACCCTAACCCTAACCTGTACCCAAACCCTAACCCTAATCGAAACCCTAACACTAAGCCTAAATTTAACCGTAAACCAACTCTTAACCCTAACGATAACCCTAACACTAACCCTATCCCGAATCCGAACCCTAAACCAAACCCTACCCTTAACCCTAACCCTAACCCAAACCGTAACTCTAACCCTAATCCTAAAACTAACCCAAACACTAACCCTAACCCTAAACTTAACCCTAAGCTAAATCCTAACCCTAAGACTGACCTTAACCCTAACCCTAACCCTAACCAAACCCTAACCCTAAGCCTAACCCTAACCTAACCCAAACCCAAACCCTAACCCTAACCCTAACCCTAACCCTAACCCTAATTCTAACACTAACCCAAACCCTAACCCTAACACTAACCCTAAAGTTAACATTGAAACAAACCCTAACCCTAACCCTAACCCTAACCCTAACCCTAACCCTAAAACAAACCCTAACCCTAACTCTAAACTTAACCCTAAACCAAACCCTAACCCTAACCCTAACCCTAACCTAACCCAAAACCAAACCCTAACCCTAACACTAACCCTAAATCTAACCTTAACCCTAACCCTAACCCTTACCCAAAACCTAACCCTAACCCTAACCCTAATCTTCCCCAACCCCAAACCCTAATCCTAACCCTAACCTTAACCCAAATCGAAACCCAAACCCTAACCCTAATCCTAATCCAAAACCTAACCCACACCCTAACCCTAACCCTAACCATAACCCTAACCCAAACCCTAACCTTAACCCTAGCCCTAAATATAATCCTAACCCTAACCCAAACCCTAAACCTAATCCTATCCCAAAACCTAATCCTAACGTTAACCCTAACCCTAACCCAAACCCTAAGCCTAACCATAACCCTAAACCAAACCATAACCTAACACTAACCCTAACACAAACCCTAACCCTAACCCTCATGCAAAACCTAAACCTAACACTAACCCTAACCCTAACCCTAACCCTAAGCCTAACCAAAACCCAAACCCTAATGCTACCCCTAACCCTAACCCTAAACCTAAACCAAACCCTAACCCTAAACGTAACACTAATGCTAACCCTATCCCTAAACCTAACACTAAGCTTAACCCCTAATCCCTAACCACTAGCCCTAACCGTAAACCTAACCCTAACCCAAACCCTCAACTTAACCCTAACCCTAACTATAACCCTAACCCTAACTCAAACCCTAACCCTAATACAAACCCAAAACCTAACCCTAACCCTAACCCTAACCCTAACACAAACCCTAAACCTAACCCTAACCCTAAAACTAACCCTAACCCAAACCCAAACCCTAACACAAACAGAAACCCTAACCCTAACACTAACCGTAACCCTAACCCTAACCTAACCCTAACCCAAACCAAAACCCTAACACTAACACTAAACCTAACCCAAACCCAAACACTAAGGCTAACCCTAAACCTAACCCGAACCCAAACCCAAACTCTAACCGTAACCCTTGCGCTAAACCTAACCCTAACCCTAAACTTAACCCTAAACCAAACCCTAACCCTAACACTAACCCTAACTCTAACACTAAACCTAACCCTAACCCTATCCATAACCCTAACCCAAACCCTAACATAACACTAACCCTAACCCAAACCCTAATCATAAACCTAACCAAAATCCTAACACTAACCATAAACCTAACCCAAACCCAAACCCTAACGCTAACCCTAACCCTAACCCTAAACCTAACCCTAACCCAACCCCTAACGCTAACCCAAACCAAAGCCTAAACCTAACCCTAACTCTAACCCTAACAAAACCCAAATGCAAACCCAAACCCTAACCCTAACCCTAACAAAACCCAAATCCTAACCCTAACCCTAACCCTAACCCAAACCCTAACCCTAACCCTAACCCAAACCCTATCCCTAACCCTAACCGAAACCCAAACCCTAACCCTAACACTAAATCTAACCCTAACCCTAACCCCTAACCAAACCCAAACCCTAACATTAATCCTAACCCTAACCCTAACCTGTACCCAAACCCTAACCCTAATCGAAACACTAACACTAACCCTAAAGTTAATCGTAAAACAAATCTTAAACCTAAGGATAACCCTAACCCTAACCCTATCCCGAATCCGAACCCTAGTCCAAACCCTACCCTTAACCCTAACCCTAACCCAAACCATAACTCTAACCCTAATCCTAAAACTAACCCAAACACTAACCCTAACCCTAAACTTAACCCTAAGCTAAATCCTAACCCTAAGACTGACCTTAACCCTAACCCTAACCCTAACCAAACCCTAAGCCTAACCCTAACCCTAACCTAACCCAAACCCAAACCCTAACCCTAACCCTAACCCTAACCCTAACCCTAATTCTAACACTAACCCAAACTCTAACCCTAACCCTAACCCTAAACTTAACATTGAAACAAACCCTAACCCTAACCCTCATCCTAAACATAACCCTAACCCTAAATCAAACCCTAACCCTAACTCTAAACTTAACCCTAAACCATACCCTAAACTAACCATAACCCTAACCCTAACCCTAAACCAAACCCTAACCCTACCTCTAAACTTAACCCTAAACCAAACCCTAACCCTAACCCTAACCCTAACCTAACACAAAACCAAACCCTAACCCTAACACTAACCCTAAATCTAACCTTAACCCTAACCCTAACCCTAACCCAAAACCTAACCCTAACCCTAACCCTAATATTACCCAAACCCAAACCCTAACCCTAACCCTAATCTAACCCAAATCGAAACCCATACCCTAACCCTAATCCTAATCCAAAACCTAACCCAAACCCTAACCCTAACCCTAACCCTAACCCGAACCCTAACCCAAACCCTAACATTAACCCTAACCCTAACTCTAACCCAAATCCAAAGCTTAAACCTAACCCTAAACTTAACCCTAACTCAAACCCAAACCGTAAACCCTAACACTAAACCTAACCCTAACCCAAACCCTAAACTAAACCTAACCCTAACCCAAACAAATACCCTAACCCTAACCCTAACCCTAACCCTAACCCTAACCCAAACCCTAACCTTAACCCTAACCCTAACTATAATCCTAACCCTAACCCAAACCCTAAACCTAATCCTAACCCAAACCCTAACCCTAACGTTAACCCTAACCCTAACCCAAACCCTAAGCCTAACCATAACCCTAACCCAAACCATAACCTAACACTAACCCTAACACAAACCCTAACCCTAACCCTCACGCAAAACCTAAACCTAACCCTAACCCTAACCCTAACCCTAACCCTAAGCCTAACCCAAACCCAAACCCTAATGCTACCCCTAACCCTAACCCTAAACCTAAACCAAACCCTAACCCTAAACGTAACCCTAACGCTAACCCTATCCCTAACCCTAACACTATGCTTAACTCCTAATCCCTAAGCACTAGCCCTAACCCTAAACCTAATCCAAACCCAAACCCTAAACTTAACCCTAACCCTAACTCTAACCCTAACCCTAACTCAAACCCTAACCCTAATACTAACCGAAAACCTAACCCTAACCCTAACCCTAACCCAAACCCTAACCCTAACCCTAACCCTAAACCTAACCCTAACCCTAACCCTAAACCTAACCCTAACCCAAACCCTAACCCTAACACAAACACAAACCCCAACCCTAACCCTAACCGTAACCCTAACCATAACCTAACCCTAACCCAAACCCAAACCCAAAGACTAACCCTAACACTAAACCTAACTCTAACCCAAACCGAAACCCTAACCCTAACCCTAACCCAAAAAAGAACGTAACCCTAACCCTAACCCTATCCATAACCCTAACCAAACCCCTAACCTAAAACTAACCCTAAACAAAACCCTAATCATAACCCTAACCAAAACCCTTACACTAACCCTAAACCTAACCCAAACCCAAACCCTAAGGCTAACCCTAACCTAACCCTAACCAAAACCCAAACCCAAAGACTAACCCTAACACTAAACCTAACTCTAACCCAAACCCTAACCCTAACCGTAACCCTAACCATAACCCAAACCCTAACATAACACTAACCCTAACCCAAACCCTAATCATAAACCTAACCAAAATCCTAACACTAACCATAAACCTAACCCAAAACCAAACCCTAACGCTAACCCTAACCCTAACCCTAAACCTAACCCTAACCCAAACCCTAACGCTAACCCAAACCAAAGCCTAAACCTAACCCTAATCCTAACAGAACCCAAATGCAAACCCAAACCCTAACCCTAACCCTAACAAAACCCAAACCCTAACCCTAACCCTAACCTAACCCAAACCCTAACCCTAACCCTAACCCTAACCCTAACCCAAACCCTAACCCTAACCCTAACCCTAACCGTATCCCTAACCCTAACCCAAACCCAAACCCTAACCCTAACACTAAACCTAACCCTAACCCACACCCAAACCCTAACCCTAACCCTAACCCTTAACCAAACGCAAACCCTAATATTAACCCTAACCCTAACCCTAACCTGTACCCAAACCCTAACCCTAATCCAAACCCTAACACTAAGCCTAAAGTTAACCGTAAACCAACTCTTAACCCTAACGATAACCCTAACCCTAACCGTATCCCGAATCCGAACCCTAAACCAAACCCTACCCTTAACCCTAACCCTAACCCAAACCGTAACTCTAACCCTAATCCTGAAACTAACCCAAACACTAACCCTAACCCTAAACTTAACCCTAAGCTAAATCCTAACCCTAAGACTGACCTTAACCCTAACCCTAACCCTAACCAAACCCTAACCCTAAGCCTAACCCTAACCTAACCCAAACCCAAACCCTAACCCTAACCCTAACCCTAACACTAACCCTAATTCTAACACTAACCCAAACCCTAACCCTAACACTAACCCTAAAGTTAACATTGAAACAAACCCTAACCCTAACCCTAACCCTAACCCTAACCCTAACCCTAACCCTAACCCTAAACCAAACCCTAACCCTAACTCTAAACTTAACCCTAAACCAAACCCTAACCCTAACCCTATCCCTAACCTAACCCAAAACCAGACCCTAACCCTAACACTACCCCTAAATCTAACCTTAACCCTAACCCTAACCCTAACCCAAATCCTAACCCTAACCCTAACCCTAATATTACCCAAACCCGAACCCTAACCCTAACCCTAATCTAACCCAAATCGAAACCCAAACCCTAACCCTAATCCTAATCCAAAACCTAACCCACACCCTAACCCTAACCCTAACCATAACCCTAACCCAAACCCTAACCTTAACCCTAGCCCTAAATATAATCCTAACCCTAACCCAAACCCTAAACCTAATCCTATCCCAAAACCTAATCCTAACGTTAACCCTAACCCTAACCCAAACCCTAAGCCTAACCATAACCCTAAACCAAACCATAACCTAACACTAACCCTAACACAAACCCTAACCCTAACCCTCATGCAAAACCTATGCCTAACACTAACCCTAACCCTAACCCTAACCCTAAGCCTAACCAAAACCCAAACCCTAATGGTACCCCTAACCCTAACCCTAAACCTAAACCAAACCCTAACCCTAAACGCAACACTAATGCTAACCCTATCCCTAAACCTAACACTAAGCTTAACCCCTAATCCCTAACCACTAGCCCTAACCGTAAACCTAACCCTAACCCAAACCCTCAACTTAACCCTAACCCTAACTATAACCCTAACCCTAACTCAAACCCTAACCCTAATACAAACCCAAAACCTAACCCTAACCCTAACCCTAACCCTAACACAAACCCTAAACCTAACCCTAACCCTGAACCTAACCCTAACCCAAACCCAAACCCTAACACAAACAGAAACCCTAACCCTAACACTAACCGTAACCCTAACCCTAACCTAACCCTAACCCAAACCAAAACCCTAACACTAACACTAAACCTAACCCAAACCCAAACACTAAGGCTAACCCTAAACCTAACCCGAACCCAAACCCAAACTCTAACCGTAACCCTTGCGCTAAACCTAACCCTAACCCTAAACTTAACCCTAAACTAAACCCTAACCCTAACACTAACCCTAACTCTAACACTAAACCTAACCCTAACCCTATCCATAACCCTAACCCAAACCCTAACATAACACTAACCCTAACCCAAACCCTAATCATAAACCTAACCAAAATCCTAACACTAACCATAAACCTAACCCAAACCCAAACCCTAACGCTAACCCTAACCCTAACCCTAAACCTAACCCTAACCCAACCCCTAACGCTAACCCAAACCAAAGCCTAAACCTAACCCTAACTCTAACCCTAACAAAACCCAAATGCAAACCCAAACCCTAACCCTAACCCTAACAAAACCCAAATCCTAACCCTAACCCTAACCCTAACCCAAACCCTAACCCTAACCCTAACCCAAACCCTATCCCTAACCCTAACCGAAACCCAAACCCTAACCCTAACACTAAATCTAACCCTAACCCTAACCCCTAACCAAACCCAAACCCTAACATTAATCCTAACCCTAACCCTAACCTGTACCCAAACCCTAACCCTAATCGAAACACTAACACTAACCCTAAAGTTAATCGTAAAACAAATCTTAAACCTAAGGATAACCCTAACCCTAACCCTATCCCGAATCCGAACCCTAAACCAAACCCTACCCTTAACCCTAACCCTAACCCAAACCGTAACTCTAACCCTAATCCTAAAACTAACCCAAACACTAACCCTAACCCTAAACTTAACCCTAAGCTAAATCCTAACCCTAAGACTGACCTTAACCCTAACCCTAACCCTAACCAAACCCTAAGCCTAACCCTAACCCTAACCTAACCCAAACCCAAACCCTAACCCTAACCCTAACCCTAACCCTAACCCTAATTCTAACACTAACCCAAACTCTAACCCTAACCCTAACCCTAAACTTAACATTGAAACAAACCCTAACCCTAACCCTCATCCTAAACATAACCCTAACCCTAAATCAAACCCTAACCCTAACTCTAAACTTAACCCTAAACCATACCCTAAACTAACCATAACCCTAACCCTAACCCTAAACCAAACCCTAACCCTAACTCTAAACTTAACCCTAAACCAAACCCTAACCCTAACCCTAACCCTAACCTAACACAAAACCAAACCCTAACCCTAACACTAACCCTAAATCTAACCTTAACCCTAACCCTAACCCTAACCCAAAACCTAACCCTAACCCTAACCCTAATATTACCCAAACCCAAACCCTAACCCTAACCCTAATCTAACCCAAATCGAAACCCATACCCTAACCCTAATCCTAATCCAAAACCTAACCCAAACCCTAACCCTAACCCTAACCCTAACCCGAACCCTAACCCAAACCCTAACATTAACCCTAACCCTAACTCTAACCCAAATCCAAAGCTTAAACCTAACCCTAAACTTAACCCTAACTCAAACCCAAACCGTAAACCCTAACACTAAACCTAACCCTAACCCAAACCCTAAACTAAACCTAACCCTAACCCAAACAAATACCCTAACCCTAACCCTAACCCTAACCCTAACCCTAACCCAAACCCTAACCTTAACCCTAACCCTAACTATAATCCTAACCCTAACCCAAACCCTAAACCTAATCCTAACCCAAACCCTAACCCTAACGTTAACCCTAACCCTAACCCAAACCCTAAGCCTAACCATAACCCTAACCCAAACCATAACCTAACACTAACCCTAACACAAACCCTAACCCTAACCCTCACGCAAAACCTAAACCTAACCCTAACCCTAACCCTAACCCTAACCCTAAGCCTAACCCAAACCCAAACCCTAATGCTACCCCTAACCCTAACCCTAAACCTAAACCAAACCCTAACCCTAAACGTAACCCTAACGCTAACCCTATCCCTAACCCTAAGACTATGCTTACTCCTAATCCCTAAGCACTAGCCCTAACCCTAAACCTAATCCAAACCCAAACCCTAAACTTAACTCTAACCCTAACTCTAACCCTAACCCTAACTCAAACCCTAACCCTAATACTAACCGAAAACCTAACCCTAACCCTAACCCTAACCCAAACCCTAACCCTAACCCTAACCCTAAACCTAACCCTAACCCTAACCCTAAAACTAACCCTAACCTAAACCCTAACCCTAACACAAACACAAACCCCAACCCTAACCCTAACCGTAACCCTAACCATAACCTAACCCTAACCCAAACCCAAACTCAAAGACTAACCCTAACACTAAACCTAACTCTAACCCAAACCGAAACCCTAACCCTAACCCTAACCCAAAAAAGAAGGTAACCCTAACCCTAACCCTATCCATAACCCTAACCAAACCACTAACCTAAAACTAACCCTAAACAAAACCCTAATCGTAACCCTAACCAAAACCCTTACACTAACCCTAAACCTAACCCAAACCCAAACCCTAAGGCTAACCCTAACCTAACCCTAACCAAAACCCAAACCCAAAGACTAACCCTAACACTAAACCTAACTCTAACCCAAACCCTAACCCTAACCCTAACCCTAACCCTAACCCAAACCCTAACATAACACTAACCCTAACCCTAACCCAAACCCTAATCATAACCCTAACCAAAATCCTAACACTAACCATAAACCTAACCCAAAACCAAACCCTAACGCTAACCCTAACCCTAACCCTAAACCTAACCCTAACCCAAACCCTAACGCTAACCCAAACCAAAGCCTAAACCTAACCCTAATCCTAACAGAACCCAAATGCAAACCCAAACCCTAACCCTAACCCTAACAAAACCCAAACCCTAACCCTAACCCTAACCCTAACCCAAACCCTAACCCTAACCCTAACCCTAACCCTAACCCAAACCCTAACCCTAACCCTAACCCTAACCGTATCCCTAACCCTAACCCAAACCCAAACCCTAACCCTAACACTAAACCTAACCCTAACCCACACCCAAACCCTAACCCTAACCCTAACCCTTAACCAAACGCAAACCCTAACATTAACCCTAACCCTAACCCTAACCTGTACCCAAACCCTAACCCTAATCGAAACCCTAACACTAAGCCTAAAGTTAACCGTAAACCAACTCTTAACCCTAACGATAACCCTAACCCTAACCCTATCCCGAATCCGAACCCTAAACCAAACCCTACCCTTAACCCTAACCCTAACCCAAACCGTAACTCTAACCCTAATCCTAAAACTAACCCAAACACTAACCCTAACCCTAAACTTAACCCTAAGCTAAATCCGTACCCTAAGACTGACCTTAACCCTAACCCTTACCCTAACCAAACCCTAACCCTAAGCCTAACCTAACCTAACCCAAACCCAAACCCTTACCCTAACCCTAACCCTAACACT
Source organism: Eospalax fontanierii (assembly GCA_035773235.1). Lineage (NCBI taxonomy): Eukaryota > Metazoa > Chordata > Mammalia > Rodentia > Spalacidae > Eospalax > Eospalax fontanierii. The sequence continues at coordinate 46,846,845 of CM069549.1, read as the reverse complement.
AACCCTAATTCTAACACTAACCCAAACCCTAACCCTAACACTAACCCTAAAGTTAACATTGAAACAAACCCTAACCCTAACCCTAACCCTAACCCTAACCCTAACCCTAAACCAAACCCTAACCCTAACTCTAAACTTAACCCTAAACCAAACCCTAACCCTAACCCTAACCCTAACCTAACCCAAAACCAAACCCTAACCCTAACACTAACCCTAAATCTAACCTTAACCCTAACCCAAAACCTAACCCTAACCCTAACCCTAATATTACCCAAACCCAAACCCTAACCCTAACCCTAATCTAACCCAAATCGAAACCCAAACCCTAACCCTAATCCTAATCCAAAACCTAACCCACACCCTAACCCTAACCCTAACCATAACCCTAACCCAAACCCTAACCTTAACCCTAGCCCTAAATATAATCCTAACCCTAACCCAAACCCTAAACCTAATCCTATCCCAAAACCTAATCCTAACGTTAACCCTAACCCTAACCCAAACCCTAAGCCTAACCATAACCCTAAACCAAACCATAACCTAACACTAACCCTAACACAAACCCTAACCCTAACCCTCATGCAAAACCTAAACCTAACACTAACCCTAACCCTAACCCTAAGCCTAACCAAAACCCAAACCCTAATGCTACCCCTAACCCTAACCCTAAACCTAAACCAAACCCTAACCCTAAACGTAACACTAATGCTAACCCTATCCCTAAACCTAACACTAAGCTTAACCTCTAATCCCTAACCACTAGCCCTAACCGTAAACCTAACCCTAACCCAAACCCTCAACTTAACCCTAACCCTAACTATAACCCTAACCCTAACTCAAACACTAAACCTAATACAAACCCAAAACCTAACCCTAACCCTAACCCTAACCCTAACACAAACCCTAAACCTAACCCTAACCCTGAACCTAACCCTAACCCAAACCCAAACCCTAACACAAACAGAAACCCTAACACTAACACTAACCGTAACCCTAACCCTAACCTAACCCTAACCCAAACCAAAACCCTAACACTAACACTAAACCTAACCCAAACCCAAACACTAAGGCTAACCCTAAACCTAACCCGAACCCAAACCCAAACTCTAACCGTAACCCTTGCGCTAAACCTAACCCTAACCCTAAACTTAACCCTAAACCAAACCCTAACCCTAACACTAACCCTAACTCTAACACTAAACCTAACCCTAACCCTATCCATAACCCTAACCCAAACCCAAACCCTAACGCTAACCCTAACCCTAACCCTAAACCTAACCCTAACCCAACCCCTAACGCTAACCCAAACCAAAGCCTAAACCTAACCCTAACTCTAACCCTAACAAAACCCAAATGCAAACCCAAACCCTAACCCTAACCCTAACAAAACCCAAATCCTAACCCTAACCCTAACCCTAACCCTAACCCAAACCCTATCCCTAACCCTAACCGAAACCCAAACCCTAACCCTAACACTAAATCTAAACCCAACCCTAACCCCTAACCAAACCCAAACCCTAACATTAATCCTAACCCTAACCCTAACCTGTACCCAAACCCTAACCCTAATCGAAACACTAACACTAACCCTAAAGTTAATCGTAAAACAAATCTTAAACCTAAGGATAACCCTAACCCTAACCCTATCCCGAATCCGAACCCTAAACCAAACCCTACCCTTAACCCTAACCCTAACCCAAACCGTAACTCTAACCCTAATCCTAAAACTAACCCAAACACTAACCCTAACCCTAAACTTAACCCTAAGCTAAATCCTAACCCTAAGACTGACCTTAACCCTAACCCTAACCCTAACCAAACCCTAAGCCTAACCCTAACCCTAACCTAACCCAAACCCAAACCCTAACCCTAACCCTAACCCTAACCCTAACCCTAATTCTAACACTAACCCAAACTCTAACCCTAACCCTAACCCTAAACTTAACATTGAAACAAACCCTAACCCTAACCCTCATCCTAAACATAACCCTAACCCTAAATCAAACCCTAACCCTAACTCTAAACTTAACCCTAAACCATACCCTAAACTAACCATAACCCTAACCCTAACCCTAAACCAAACCCTAACCCTAACTCTAAACTTAACCCTAAACCAAACCCTAACCCTAACCCTAACCCTAACCTAACACAAAACCAAACCCTAACCCTAACACTAACCCTAAATCTAACCTTAACCCTAACCCTAACCCTAACCCAAAACCTAACCCTAACCCTAACCCTAATATTACCCAAACCCAAACCCTAACCCTAACCCTAATCTAACCCAAATCGAAACCCATACCCTAACCCTAATCCTAATCCAAAACCTAACCCAAACCCTAACCCTAACCCTAACCCTAACCCGAACCCTAACCCAAACCCTAACATTAACCCTAACCCTAACTCTAACCCAAATCCAAAGCTTAAACCTAACCCTAAACTTAACCCTAACTCAAACCCAAACCGTAAACCCTAACACTAAACCTAACCCTAACCCAAACCCTAAACTAAACCTAACCCTAACCCAAACAAATACCCTAACCCTAACCCTAACCCTAACACTAACCCTAACCCAAACCCTAACCTTAACCCTAACTCTAACTATAATCCTAACCCTAACCCAAACCCTAAACCTAATCCTAACCCAAACCCTAACATTAACGTTAACCCTAACCCTAACCCAAACCCTAAGCCTAACCATAACCCTAACCCAAACCATAACCTAACACTAACCCTAACACAAACCCTAACCCTAACCCTCACGCAAAACCTAAACCTAACCCTAACCCTAAACGTAACCCTAACGCTAACAATATCCCTAACCCTAACACTAAGCTTAACCCCTAATCCCTAACCACTAGCCCTAACCCTAACTCAAACCCTAACCCTAATACTAACCCAAAACCTAACCCTAACCCTAACCCTAAACCTAACCCTAACCCAAACCCTAAACTTAACCCTAACCCTAACTCTAACCCTAACCCTAACTCAAACCCTAACCCTAATACTAACCCAAAACCTAACCCTAACCCTAACCCTAACCCTAACCCTAACCCTAACCCTAACACTAAACCTAACCCTAACCCAAACCGAAACCCTAACCCTAACCCTAACCCCCCCAAAAAAAACGTAACCCTAACCCTAACCCTATCCATAACCCTAACCCAAACCCTAACCTATCACTAACCCTAAACCAAACCCTAATCCTAACCCTAACCAAAACCCTAACACTAACCCTAAACCTAACCCAAACCCAAACCCTAAGGCTTACCCTAAACCTAATCCGAACCCAAACCCAAACCCTAACCGTAACCCTTACGCTAACCCTAACCCTAACCCTAACCCTAAACTTAACCCTAAACCAAACCCTAACCCTAACACTAACCCTAAACCTAACCCTAACCCTAACCCAAAATCAAACCCTAACGCTAACCCTAACCCTAAACCTAACCCTAACCCAAAACCTAGCCTTAACCCTAAACCTAACCCTAACCCTAATCCTAACACTAACCCTAAACCTAACCCTAATCCTAACCCTAAACCTAACCCTAACCCAAACCCTAACCCTAACCCTAACCGTAACCTAACCCAAACCCAAATCCTAACCCTAACCCTTACCCTAACCCTAACCCTAACCCTAACCCTAACCCTAACCCTAACCCTAACCCTAACCCTAACCCTAACCTTAACCCTAACCCTAACTATAATCCTAACCCTAACCCAAACCCTAAACCTAATCCTAACCAAAACCCTAACCCTAACGTTAACCCTAACCCTATCCCAAACCCTAAGCCTAACCATAACCCTAACCCAAACCATAACCTAACACTAACCCTAACACAAACCCTCACGCAAAACCTAAACCTAACCCTAACCCTAACCCTAAACCTAACCCTAAGCCTAACCCAAACCCAAACCCTAATGCTACCCCTCACCCTAACCCTAAACCTAAACCAAACCCTAACCCTAAACGTAACCCTAACGCTAACCCGATCCCTAACCCTAACACTAAGCTTAACTCCTAATCCCTAACCACTAGCCCTAACCCTAAACCTAATCCAAACCCAAACCCTAAACTTTAACCTAACCCTAACTCTAACCCTAACCCTAACTCAGACCCTAACCCTAATACTAACCGAAAACCTAACCCTAACCCTAACCCTAACCCAAAACCCTAACCCTAACCCTAACCCTAAACCTAACCCTAATCCTAACCCTAAACCTAACCCTAACCCTAACCCTAACCCTAACCCTAACCCTAACCCTAAACCTAACCCTAACCCAAAACCTAGCCTTAACCCTAAACTTAACCCTAACCCTAATCCTAACACTAACCCTAAACCTAACCCTAATCCTAACCCTAAACCTAACCCTAACCCAAACCCTAACCCTAACCCTAACCCTAACCGTAACCTAACCCAAACCCAAATCCTAACCCTAACCCTTACCCTAACCCTAACCCTAACCCTAAACTTAACCCTAAACCAAACCCTAACCCAAACACTAACCCTAACCCTAACCCTAATCCTAACCCTAACCCTAACCCAAACCCTAACCCTAACCTTAAACTTAACCCTAAACCAAACCCTAACCCAAAACCTAACCCTAACCCTAACCCTAAAGCTAACCCTAACCCAAACACGAACCCAAACCCAAACCCTAACCCTGAACTTAACCCTAAACCGAACCCTAACCCTAACACTAACCCTAAGCCTAACCCTAACCCTAACCCTAACCTTAACCCTAACCCTAACTATAATCCTAACCCTAACCCAAACCCTAAACCTAATCCTAACCAAAACCCTAACCCTAACGTTAACCCTAACCCTATCCCAAACCCTAAGCCTAACCATAACCCTAACCCAAACCATAACCTAACACTAACACTAACACAAACCCTCACGCAAAACCTAAACCTAACCCTAACCCTAACCCTAACCCTAACCCTAAGCCTAACCCAAACCCAAACCCTAATGCTACCCCTCACCCTAACCCTAAACCTAAACCAAACCCTAACCCTAAACGTAACCCTAACGCTAACCCGATCCCTAACCCTAACACTAAGCTTAACTCCTAATCCCTAACCACTAGCCCTAACCCTAAACCTAATCCAAACCCAAACCCTAAACTTTAACCTAACCCTAACTCTAACCCTAACCCTAACTCAGACCCTAACCCTAATACTAACCGAAAACCTAACCCTAACCCTAACCCTAACCCAAAACCCTAACCCTAACCCTAACCCTAAACCTAACCCTAATCCTAACCCTAAACCTAACCCTAACCCAAACCCAAACCCTAACACAAACACAAACCCCAACCCTAACCCTAACCATAACCCTAACCATAACCTAACCCTAACCCAAACCCAAACCCAAAGAATAACCCTAACACTAAACCTAACTCTAACCCAAACCGAAACCCTAACCCTAACCCTAACCCAAAAAAAAAACGTAACCCTAACCCTAACCCTATCCATAACCCTAACCAAAACCCTAACCTAACACTAACCCTAAACCAAACCCTAATCCTAACCCTAACCAAAACCCTTACACTAACCCTAAACCTAACCCAAACCCAAACCCTAAGGCTAACCCTAACCTAACCCTAACCCAAACCCAAACCCAAAGACTAACCCTAACACTAAACCTAACTCTAACCCAAACCCTAACACTAACCCTAATCCTAACCCAAACCCTAATCATAAACCTAACCAAAATCCTAACACTAACCATAAACCTAACCCAAAACCAAACCCTAACGTTAACCCTAACCCTAACCCTAAACCTAACCCTAACCCAACCCCTAACGCTAACCCAAACCAAAGCCTAAACCTAACCCTAATCCTAACAGAACCCAAATGCAAACCCAAACCCTAAACCTAACCCTAACAAAACCCTAACCCTAACCCTAACACTAACCCTAAACCTAACCCTAACCCTAACCCAAACCCAAACCCTAACGCTAACCCTAACCCTAACCCAAAACCTAGCCTTAACCCTAAACCTAACCCTAACCCTAATCCTAACACTAACCCTAAAACTAACCCTAATCCTAACCCTAAACCTAACCCTAACCCAAACCCTAACCCTAACCCTAACCGTAACCTAACCCAAACCCAAATCCTAACCCTAACCCTTACCCTAACCCTAACCCTAACCCTAAACTTAACCCTAAACCAAACCCTAATCCAAACCCTAACCCTAACCCTAACCCTAATCCTAACCCTAACCCTAACCCAAACCCTAACCCTAACCTTAAACTTAACCCTAAACCAAACCCTAACCCTAACCCTAACCCTAACACAAAACCTAACCCTAACCGTAACCTAACCGAAACCCAAACCCTAACCCTAAACCTTACCTTAACCCTAACCCTAACCCTAAACTTAACCCTAAAACAAACCCTAACCCTAACACTAACCCTAACCCAAACCCTAAGCCAAACCCTAACACAAAACCTAACCCTAAACTTAACCCTAACCCTAACCCAAATCCTAACCTTAACCCTCACACAAAACCTAACACTAACCATAACTCTAACCCAAAACCAAACCCTAAGCCTGACACTAAACTTAATCCTAACCCAAACCCAAACCCTATCCATAACCCTAATCCAAACCAAAACCCTAAGCCTAAGCCTAAGCCTAACCCTAACCCTAACCCTAACCCTAACCCTAACCCTAACTCAAAACCTAACCCTAATCCTAACCCTAACCCTACTCCTAACCCTAATCCTAACCGTAACCCTATCCCTAATCCTAACCCTAAACCTAACCCTAACTCTCACCCTAACCCTAACCAAAACCCTAATCCAGACACTAACCCTAACCCAAAACCTAACCCTAACCCTAAACCTAAAGCTAACCCTAACCCAAACACGAACCCAAACCCAAACCCTAACCCTGAACTTAACCCTAAACCGAACCCTAACCCTAACACTAAGCCTAAGCCTAACCCTAACCCTAACGCTAACCTTAACCCTAACCCTAACTATAATCCTAACCCTAACCCAAACCCTAAACCTAATCCTAACCCAAACCCTAACCCTAACGTTAACCCTAACCCTATCCCAAAACCTAAGCCTAACCATAACCCTAACCCAAACCATAACCTAACACTAACCCTAACACAAACCCTAACCCTAACCCTCACGCAAAACCTAAACCTAACCCTAACCCTAACCCTAACCCTAACCCTAAGCCTAACCCAAACCCAAACCCTAATGCTACCCCTTACCCTAACCCTAAACCTAAACCAAACCCTAACCCTAAACGTAACCCTAACGCTAACCCGATCCCTAACCCTAACACTAAGCTTAACTCCTAATCCCTAACCACTAGCCCTAACCCTAAACCTAATCCAAACCCAAACCCTAAACTTAAACCTAACCCTAACTCTAACCCTAACCCTAACTCAGACCCTAACCCTAATACTAACCGAAAACCGAACCCTAACCCTAACCCTAACCCAAAATCCTAACCCTAACCCTAACCCTAAACCTAACCCTAATCCTAACCCTAAACCTAACCCTAACCCAAACCCAAACCCTAACACAAACACAAACCCCAACCCTAACCCTAACCGTAACCCTAACCCAAAACCTAACCCTAACCCTAACCCTAATATTACCCAAACCCAAACCCTAACCCTAACCCTAATCTAACCCAAATCGAAACCCAAACCCTAACCCTAATCCTAATCCGAAACCTTACCCAAACCCTAACCCTAACCCTAACCCTAACCCTAACCCTAACCCAAACCCTAACCTTAACCCTAGCCCTAACTATAATCCTAACCCTAACCCAAACCCTAAACCTAATCCTATCCCAAACCCTAACCCTAACGTTAACCCTAACCCTAACCCAAACCCTAAGCCTAACCATAACCCTAAACCAAACCATAACCTAACACTAACCCTAACACAAACCCTAACCCTAACCCTCATGCAAAACCTAAACCTAACACTAACCCTAACCCTAACCCTAACCCTAAGCCTAACCAACACCCAAACCCTAATGCTACCCCTAACCCTAACCCTAAACCTAAACCAAACCCTAACCCTAAACGTAACCCTAACGCTAACCCTATCCCTAACCCTAACACTAAGATTAACCCCTAATCCCTAACCACTAGCCCTAACCCTAAACCTCAACCAAACTCAAACCCTCCACTTAACCCTAACCCTAACTATAACCCTCACCCTAACTCAAACCCTAACCCTAATGCTAACCCAAACCCTAACCCTAACCCTAACCCTAACCCTAACCCTAATCCTAATCCTAACACTAAACCTAACCCTAACCCAAACCGAAACCCTAACCCTAACCATAACACCCCCCAAAAAAACGTAACCCTAACCCTAACCCTATCCATAACCCTAACCCAAACCCTAACCTAACACTAACCCTAAACCAAACCCTAATCCTAACCCTAACCAAAACCCTAACACTAACCCTAAACCTAACCCAAACCCAAACCCTAAGGCTTACCCTAAACCTAATCCGAACCCAAACCCAAACCCTAACCGTAACCCTTACGCTAACCCTAACCCTAACACTAACCCTAAACTTAACCCTAAACCAAACCCTAACCCTAACACTAACCCTAAACCTAACCCTAACAGTAACCCAAACCCAAACCCTAACGCTAACCCTAACCCTAAACCTAACCCTAACCCAAAACCTAGCCTTAACCCTAAACCTAACCCTAACCCTAATCCTAACACTAACCCTAAAACTAACCCTAATCCTAACCCTAAACCTAACCCTAACCCAAACCCTAACCCTAACCCTAACCGTAACCTAACCCAAACCCAAATCCTAACCCTAACCCTTACCCTAACCCTAACCCTAACCCTAAACTTAACCCTAAACCAAACCCTAACCCAAACACTAACCCTAACCCTAACCCTAATCCTAACCCTAACCCTAACCCAAACCCTAACCCTAACCTTAAACTTAACCCTAAACCAAACCCTAACCCTAACCCTAACCCTAACACAAAACCTAACCCTAACCGTAACCTAACCGAAACCCAAACCCTAACCCTAAACCTTACCTTAACCCTAACCCTAACCCTAAACTTAACCCTAAAACAAACCCTAACCCTAACACTAACACTAACCCAAACCCTAAGCCAAACCCTAACAAAAAACCTAAACCTAAACTTAACCCTAACCCTAACCCAAATCCTAAACTTAACCCTCACACAAAACCTAACACTAACCATAACTCTAACCCAAAACCAAACCCTAATCCTGACACTAAACTTAATCCTAACCCAAACCCAAACCCTATCCATACCCCTAACCCAAACCAAAACCCTAAGCCTAAGCCTAAACCTAACCCTAACCCTAACCCTGACCCTAACCCTAACCCTAACTCAAAACCTAACCCTAATCCTAACCCTAACCCTACTCCTAATCCTAACACGAACCCTACCCCTATCCCTAATCCTAACCCTAAACCTAACCCTAACTCTCACCCTAACCCTAACCAAAACCCTAATCCAGACACTAACCCTAACCCAAAACCTAACCCTAACCCTAAACCTAAAGCTAACCCTAACCCAAACACGAACCCAAACCCAAACCCTAACCCTGAATTTAACCCTAAACCGAACCCTAACCCTAACACTAACCCTAAGCCTAACCCTAACCCTAACCCTAACCTTAACCCTAACCCTAACTATAATCCTAACCCTAACCCAAACCCTAAACCTAATCCTAACCCAAACCCTAACCCTAACGTTAACCCTAACCCTATCCCAAACCCTAAGCCTAACCATAACCCTAACCCAAACCATAACCTAACACTAACCCTAACACAAACCCTAACCCTAACCCTCACGCAAAACCTAAACCTAACCCTAACCCTAACCCTAACCCTAACCCTAAGCCTAACCCAAACCCAAACCCTAATTCTACCCCTTACCCTAACCCTAAACCTAAACCAAACCCTAACCCTAAACGTAACCCTAACGCTAACCCGATCCCTAACCCTAACACTAAGCTTAACTCCTAATCCCTAACCACTACCCCTAACCCTAAACCTAATCCAAACCCAAACCCTAAACTTAAACCTAACCCTAACTCTAACCCTAACCCTAACTCAGACCCTAACCCTAATACTAACCGAAAACCTAACCCTAACCCTAACCCTAACCCAAAACCCTAACCCTAACCCTAACCCTAAACCTAACCCTAATCCTAACCCTAAACCTAACCCTAACCCAAACCCAAACCCTAACACAAACACAAACCCCAACCCTAACCCTAACCGTAACCCTAACCATAACCTAACCCAAACCCAAACCCAAAGAATAACCCTAACACTAAACCTAACTCTAACCCAAACCGAAACCCTAACCCTAACCCTAACCCAAAAAAAAAACGTAACCCTAACCCTAACCCTATCCATAACCCTAACCAAAACCCTAACCTAACACTAACCCTAAACCAAACCCTAATCCTAACCCTAACCAAAACCCTTACAATAACCCTAAACCTAACCCAAACCCAAACCCTAAGGCTAACCCTAACCTAACCCTAACCCAAACCCAAACCCAAAGACTAACCCTAACACTAAACCTAACTCTAACCCAAACCCTAACACTACCCCTAACCCTAACCCAAACCCTAACATAACACTAACCCTAACCCAAACCCTAATCATAAACCTAACCAAAATCCTAACACTAACCATAAACCTAACCCAAAACCAACCCCTAACGCTAACCCAAACCAAAGCCTAAACCTAACCCTAATCCTAACAGAACCCAAATGCAAACCCAAACCCTAACCCTAAACCTAACAAAACCCAAACCCTAACCCTAAGCCTAACCCTAACCCAAACCCTAACCCTAACACTAACCCTAACCCTAACCCAAACCCTAACCCTAACCCTAACCCTAACCGTATCCCTAACCCTAACCCAAACCCAAACCCTAACCCTAACACTAAACCTAACCCTAACCCACACCCAAACCCTAACCCTAACCCTAACCTGTACCCAAACCCTAACCCTAATCGAAACCCTAACACTAACCCTAATGTTAACCGTAAACCAACTCTTAACCCTAACGATAACCCTAACCCTAACCCTATCCCGAATCCGAACCCTAAACCAAACTCTACCCTTAACCCTAACCCTAACCCAAACCGTAACTCTAACCATAATCCTAAAACTAACCCAAACACTAACCCTAACGCTAAACTTAACCCTAAGCTAAATCCTAACCCTAAGACTGACCTTAACCCTAACCCTAACCCTAACCAAACCCTAACCCTAACCCTAACCCTAACCTAACCCAAACCCAAACCCTAACCCTAACCCTAACCGTAACCCTAACCCTAACCCTAACCCTAACCCTAACCAAACCCTAACCCTAACCCTAACCCTAACCTAACCCAAAACCAAACCCTAACCCTAACACTAACCCTAAATCTAACCTTAACCCTAACCCTAACCCTAACCCAAAACCTAACCCTAACCCTAACCCTAATAATACCCAAACCCAAACCCTAACCCTAACCCTAATCTAACCCAAATCGAAACCCAAACCCTAACCCTAATCCTAATCCGAAACCTAACCCAAACCCTAACCCTAACCCTAACCCTAACCCTAACCCTAACCCAAACCCTAACCTTAACCCTAGCCCTAACTATAATCCTAACCGTAACCCAAACCCTAAACCTAATCCTATCCCAAACCCTAACCCTAACGTTAATCCTAACCCTAACCCAAACCCTAAGCCTAACCATAACCCTAAACCAAACCATAACCTAACACTAACCCTAACACAAACCCTAACCCTAACCCTCATGCAAAACCTAAACCTAACACTAACCCTAACCCTAACCCTAACCCTAACCCTAAGCCTAACCAACACCCAAATCCTAATGCTACCCCTAACCCTAACCCTAAACCTAAACCAAACCCTAACCCTAAACGTAACCCTAACGCTAACCCTATCCCTAACCCTAACACTAAGATTAACCCCTAATCCCTAACCACTAGCCCTAACCCTAAACCTAACCCTAACCCAAACCCTCAACTTAACCCTAACCCTAACTATAACCCTAACCCTAACTCAAACCCTAACCCTAATACTAACCCAAAACCTAACCCTAACCCTAACCCTAACCCTAACCCTAACCCTAACCCTAACACTAAACCTAACCCTAACCCAAACCGAAACCCTAACCCTAACCCTAACCCCCCCAAAAAAAACGTAACCCTAACCCTAACCCTATCCATAACCCTAACCCAAACCCTAACCTAACACTAACCCTAAACCAAACCCTAATCCTAACCCTAACCAAAACCCTAACACTAACCCTAAACCTAACCGAAACCCAAACCCTAAGGCTTACCCTAAACCTAATCCGAACCCAAACCCAAACCCTAACCGTAACCCTTACGCTAACCCTAACCCTAACCCTAACCCTAAACTTAACCCTAAACCAAACCCTAACCCTAACACTAACCCTAAACCTAACCCTAACCCTAACCCAAACCCAAACCCTAACGCTAACCCTAACCCTAAACCTAACCCTAACCCAAAACCTAGCCTTAACCCTAAACCTAAACCTAACCCTAATCCTAACACTAACCCTAAAACTAACCCTAATCCTAACCCTAAACCTAACCCTAACCCAAACCCTAACCCTAACCCTAACCGTAACCTAACCCAAACCCAAATCCTAACCCTAACCCTTACCCTAACCCTAACCCTAACCCTAAACTTAACCCTAAACCAAACCCTAACCCAAACACTAACCCTAACCCTAACCCTAATCCTAACCCTAACCCTAACCCAAACCCTAACCCTAACCTTAAACTTAACCCTAAACCAAACCCTAACCCTAACCCTAACCCTAACACAAAACCTAACCCTAACCGTAACCTAACCGAAACCCAAACCCTAACCCTAAACTTAACCCTAAACCAAACCCTAACCCAAACACTAACCCTAACCCTAATCCTAATCCTAACCCTAACCCTAACCCAAACCCTAACCCTAACCTTAAACTTAACCCTAAACCAAACCCTAACCCTAACCCTAACCCTAACACAAAACCTAACCCTAACCGTAACCTAACCGAAACCCAAACCCTTACCCTAAACCTTACCTTAACCCTAACCCTAACCCTAAACTTAACCCTAAAACAAACCCTAACCCTAACACTAACCCTAACCCAAACCCTAAGCCAAACCCTAACACAAAACCTAACCCTAAACTTAACCTTAACCCTAACCCAAATCCTAACCTTAACCCTCACACAAAACCTAACACTAACCATAACTCTAACCCAAAACCAAACCCTAATCCTGACACTAAACTTAATCCTAACCCAAACCCAAACCCTATCCATAACCCTAACCAAAACCAAAACCCTAAGCCTAAGCCTAACCCTAACCCTAACCCTAACCCTGACCCTAACCCTAACCCTAACTCAAAACCTAACCCTAATCCTAACCCTAACCCTACTCCTAACCCTAACCCTAACCGTAACCCTATCCCTAATCCTAACCCTAAACCTAACCCTAACTCTCACCCTAACCCTAACCAAAACCATAATCCAGACACTAACCCTAACCCAAAACCTAACCCTAACCCTAAACCTAAAGCTAACCCTAACCCAAACACGAACCCAAACCCAAACCCTAACCCTGAACTTAACCCTAAACCGAACCCTAACCCTAACACTAACCCTAAGCCTAACCCTAACCCTAACCCTAACCCTAACCTTAACCCTAACCCTAACTATAATCCTAACCCTAACCCAAACCCCAAACCTAATCCTAACCCAAACCCTAACCCTAACCTTAACCCTAACCCTATCCCAAACCCTAAGCCTAACCATAACCCTAACCCAAACCATAACCTAACACTAACCCTAACACAAACCCTAACCCTAACCCTCACGCAAAACCTAAACCTAACCCTAACCCTAACCCTAACCCTAACCCTAAGCCTAAACCAAACCCAAACCCTAATGCTACCCCTTACCCTAACCCTAAACCTAAACCAAACCCTCACCCTAAACGAAACCCTAACGCTAACCCGATCCCTAACCCTAACACTAAGCTTAACTCCTAATCCCTAACCACTAGCCCTAACCCTAAACCTAATCCAAACCCAAACCCTAAACTTAAACCTAACCCTAACTCTAACCCTAACCCTAACTCAGACCCTAACCTTAATACTAACCGAAAACCTAACCCTAACCCTAACCCTAACCCAAAACCCTAACCCTAACCCTAACCCTAAACCTAACCCTAAACCTCACCCTAAACCTAACCCTAACCCAAACCCAAACCCTAACACAAACACAAACC